>VXBT01007212.1:0-10615 GCA_013400235.1 Oriolus oriolus | reverse complement strand
AACTTCTAAAACCCCAACACTATATCAGGTACTTTTAATTAAGGTTAGATGCACAAAAAATCCTGTAATATGAAAAGTTTTCCCTCTAACTGGGTTTTATAGTCAACTGCCATCTTGTAAATCAGGTCAAAAAAATACAGTTTGTTACATTAGGCAATTGATACACCCTTAAACTCTTCTGACATTTTTCTCTAACTGATAGTAGAAGGTTGTGGGCAGAAGCATGGATCCACAGATGGCCATTCTACAAGGTGAATCTGAGGACCATTTCTGGTAGAAGGGAAAGACAAACAGCAACTGATTAATGGTGCAATATAAATATCATATCATTGATCCAGGTGCCATATCAGTTTAGTTTGGTTGTTTAGTCTGGAGAAAAGGAGGCTCAAGGGGAGACCTTGTTCTACAACTATGTGAAAGGAGATTGTAGCTAGGTGAGTGTCAGTCTTTCCCCAAGTAACAAGTGATAGTAAACAACCTTAAATTGCACTAGGGGAAGTTTAGATTGAATATTATGAAAAATTTCTTCACCAAAAGGGTTATCAAACATTGGAACAGGCTGTAGATATGTCACTTAGGGATACAGTTTAGTGGTGAACTTGGCAGTGTTAGGTTAATGGTTGGACTTGATCTTAAGGGTCTTTTCCAACCTAAATGATTCTATGACTGTACTTCTTTGTTATTTATATTCTATATTATCACTAGATTGACAGACTGTACACATACATATATGTTGGCAGTCTTCTGCTTGAGCTTTTTTTTTGAGTATTTTATATGAACATAAAATGAAATTTATATAATGCAGTGACACATTGGCAATTCCTTTGCAATAAGACTGAAGAGCAGAAAGTGGAGTCAGCAGGACATATTTGCTAAACCCAGACCTTTGCCTGCAAACCCTGTTCTCAAGGATTTATAAAAACATGCAAATTCTTAGGGTTCTAATAGGTATATTTCCAGGTATTGGAGAAATATGACAATATTGACTGGAAGCCTTGCTAACTGAACAAGGTAGGCAAAAAACATAATGATTAAGTCCAGTGTTGCCTGACTCAGTTGTGAGGGCTTTTTTCTGTTTCAAAATATAAAGTTGAGTATGTTTCACGGTGGGGAAAACACCCCACAAAGCTTGCATGGGTTATATTAATTCAATCCATGTAAGGAAGTACACATGTAGGAGAGAAACAGTAAGCAGGCATTGTCCATAAGGATGCAACTCCTGTTGCCAGATGAATGTATTGAAAATGCAGCTCTACTGAGTTACTGCATGCTGTTGTGTTATGATATTGAAGACCATGTGGTAGGTATCACCTGTGCTTTTTTTGTGTCTCTTGCACTCCTAGCCATGTGGGAATGATCATTTCCCTTCATTAATTGCAGTGCTGTTCTTCACCACAGTCATTCATTGCCTCACAGAGCTCCCAAATCTGCAGCCAGAGGAGCAGGCAGAAGCCAAGTTGAAATTAAAGGCCAAACTCTGGGGTAGTGATGACAAAGCACACTTAAAATGCTTATTTGTGGTAATGTAGTTTATCATCTGGATGTAAGCTATGATGACTGTGAATAGCCTAAGAACACTATAAATATATTGAAGAGTGCACTGAAATATTGACTAATGAATTAATATTAAATAATCAAAATTATATTATCATTCTGAATGCACATAAAATTGAGACCAGTAATGTACCTCAGTTTCATCACATGTGTTTCTGGCCACAAGCGTTAAGCTTGTCTCTACATTAGCAACTTGATAAGATAACCACCACTTAACCTTCTTTACCCACATCTTCAGAGAACAGAAGAGTACACTGCAGTGAGGACAATGCTTGCTCTAAGCAAGCTGAGCTTAGCTGTTGTCCACCTGGTTGTGGTAGGCCCTACAGGCATGTTGACTGTGGTTACTTTCAGCTATGCCCACAGATGCTTGCAACATTGATCTCTGCAGAGCCAGGCCACCCAGTGGAATCCAAAGACAAATCTTCCTTTGCAACACAAATACAGGAGGAGAGCCAAGCACTTGAAAGAGTGAGCCCCAGCTGTGCATAGGGCTGTCTGTGTTAGCATGTTGGTAGTTCAGTGCCTGACTCTAGGCTGGAGAAAAAGATGGTCCTATCTTTGCTCAGGATGCCTAGCCATGAACCTTCTTCTGAAGCAAAGTGCCTATGCCAAGTTATTCCTCTTTGTGCTAGAGAGGAGGAAGGGGACAAGTTCCATAATGCTATTATACCCAGTAGCTCAGTAATTAGAAAATGCCATCAGTAGCCGAAAGACCAGTTTTCAAGTTCCTGCTTTGGGGAGTTTAGAAAGAGACCCCTCTGATCAGAGAAAGTTTCTGCTCCTTACCTTGTTGAAGCTGTTCCTCTTTAACAAGCACTTAATTATTTAGATGGAACAGGAACCTAAACCTTCTCGATAACAGGTAAGTGTCCTAAGCACCATGCTGAGTCGGTCTTTCTCCATTGCTCAGTTAATATTTAAATAATACTGCAAAATGGAGGAAGTTCAAATGAAGAAAATATGGAAAAGGAAAAAAGGTAGAGACTTGTCCCAGAGTACCCGAGAGTCATTGTTGAGGATATTCCTCTCATCTATGAAAAGTGTGAATTTAAGTCTCAGATGAGTTCTTTCCTCTCCTGGGTAGGTTCCCTAACTAATAGACATAAGGGAGCACAATCCCCCAAATAAAACCTTTTCTAAGGCATATGGGGAGGGATGTAATACAGTAGAGAATCACCAAGGATGTTCCTTACATCTGACACTGTATCAGATGGGGGTAGCAGCAAGACTGAGCCTTGTGGATTCAAGATGCGAGCTAAGATTCCCAGCAGTTCAGGAGAGCTGGGTTGTAGTGGGTATTTTTGTATCTAGGTTTGGTTTTTCTGTTTGTTTGGGGGTTTTTGTTGAAAGAAACTCAAAACCACCACTCAACAGCTGCTTACATGAACAGGTATTTGAGGATGTCAGAGCAGTCTGATTGCTGAATGTGGCATTTTTAACAACTTATTCAACCTGTGGTGTTAAGTCCTGAATGCTGGTAGAATAAACTTATTGATGCAAATTATTCATCTGCTGCCTATTCTGTAATCACCTGACATAGATTAGGGGTCTGTTAAATCTGTTGCAAGACTAGCTGTTTGAGGTTTAAGTGTTCTAGAAGTCCTTGTTTTATACATATATATCATACTCACTGCTGATCTTGCTCTGTGCTGTTTCTTGCCAGCATCTGTAGCTTTGGTTACCATGTTTTAATGATCCAATTTTGGGCTCTCAGAAGAGGAAATTTCACTGCTCAGAAGTGCGTGTACAGATGCCTGTGAGATTCGTCTTCATCAGAATATGTAGGATTTTGAATGAGTGTCCACATGTCCCACAGGAAATTGCTCATTCAGGGTGTGTGGGAAAAACAAGGACATGGGAAGACAAAAATAAGAGACCTGAGATAACAGCTATTCTGAGGCAAGGAAGAAAGCCTGTCCATCTTTTTTCCTGCAATAAGCTGGACCATGTTCTTTGCACTCATCCATCTACAGAACCTTTGATACTTTGTGAGACACTGAGAAACACAGGACTGGTAGCTGAGTGGGTTCACAGCAAGAAGAAAAGAAAAAAATGCTTATTGTGGTCATGTCTAAGTCAAGGATTGTAGTTCAGGACCAGATCTTTTCAGGATACCAAGATTTATTTGGAAGGTTTGAGTTTTAGCAGCCGCAGAGCTTCAGAAGTGTCGCAGTGTCCCATTAACAACGACACGGAGTCCAGGGTGAATAAGGCAAAGCGAATGAACAATTTATTAACATACAGAACGGCTCTATGAATGTAGCTTGCTTCTGATGTTCACAGAAAGCTGCAGGAGGTAACTCGACCTCGAGATTAGCCACCTACCAAACTCATTGGTCAATTCCTCAAAACATTCATCCTAAAATATCTCCTAAGAAATCCAAAACAAAGTACACAGCTGCACGATACTAATTAGTTTACAAAAACTCCTAGAATTGTTTCTAATAGTTTTTCTTGGGAAAAAAGAGAAGGAGAGAAATCTCACAGAGGTGCTGGGAAAGTTAGAAGGTTTCCCTGCTAACAGCTTTTTCAGCAGTCACACAGAAGGATCTTAGAAGACAAAGACAAGAAGATATGCTAGGTTCCCCTATTTGAACCACAGAGAGTTGAAGCTGTGGAAATACTCGTTTCCTTTTTTTTTCTTCCCTCCCCTTCCCACCTCTGGCTTCATGTAAACAGCTCTGTTTTCCTAATTAGTTTTACTCTTGCCTGATGGCAAGAGATTTCCTTATTTCAGTTTTCCATAGTTGTGTGCTTTTCCATCTCCCTCTTTCCCATCATCTCCCTCAAATCCCTGGTAGGAAGAGGCCAGCCCTGCTGTAGCTATCTACCTCTGGATTTTAGGGTATGTGCTGCAGGCAGAGATAGAAGTCCCTGTAGCAGTAGATAATGGCTACAGCTATGACATGTTATGTGGCTAGACACAGAATGGGAATTGAGTACAGACACTGCATCCCATAAGTCAAACTCAAAACTGTTCTTCAGTTTTGATACTTAATATAGTTGCTATTATGCATCCTAGGCAGCACAGTCCTACCATGTACCTGATGGTATCTTTTGTAAGTCAGTCAAGGGTGTCTAATTAGCTGTCCATTCATGCAATTGCAACTACAGTTCATTTGACTTCCTTGTTAATGTGTGAAGCAGTATCATAAGCATTATTTGATAACAAACTGTTCTGCATTAGCTAACATAGATCCCAAACATGGCTGTGTCCAACTTCACTACTGTCAGCCAGAAAAACAAAGCAAGTCTAACCAACAGCTCATCTTGGTCAGACTTCCATCCACATCACCAGCAATTTCTGAAAGTCTTCTGTAAAATCAATGCTCAAACAATTCCAGTAATTTACTTAATTTGAAGTTAATACACTGTCGCAGTGGTGGCAGAGACAGAGAGAAAACGCAACATAGATTTTCGGTGTTCAGGAAGAAAATGCAATTATTTATTAATATACAGACCAGTTTATAATAGTTACTTCGTTTGAAGTTTACTTTGAACAGAAAAGATTATTGGATCCCTGAGCAACCTCCCCTCAGGGCTATTGATTAATCCAGAAGACACCTATTTCTAATATTTCTCCAGGCCATATCAAAACAATTTTACAACAGCTTGCACGTGTGAGATAGGAAATCTAGTTTACAAAAAACTGTTGGCTTTGTTTTTAAACAGTCTGCGTGGGAACATGAAGGTTCTCACGAAGTGCTGGAAAAGCAGGACTTAGGAAAACCAGGATTTTTACAAAATGCTGGGAAAGCTAACAAAATGCTGGGAAAGCTGAGAATTTTCTCCGCTGAAAGCTTTTTAGCATCCACAAATACACTGTGGAGTGAACTTAAAATTGTTTGCATCACAGGAGCTCAGTTTGTTCCAGTCCTAGTGCACTTCCTTTCATCAGCCTTCAATAGCCTAAGCATGTGCTTATCAATTTTGTCTTCAGCTTCTTCAAACACTGCTTTTTCTTTTTCCCTCTGGAAAAATAAGACAGTCCAGAACTTCTTTATCACTTGCTTGTCTAAATTAAGTAATCTTTGTTAAAGCCACTGAACTGAAGCTCCTAACCTCAGTCATCTACATCTAGAATAGCATCTTGTAGTGAGAAGACAAATAATAAATCAGGATATTTGGTATAATACCTATGCTATTAATGAATCTACTAATGCACATTTTATATTTTTTCTTGTGCCCCCACCCTCCTGAAACCCTGCCTCAGCTCATAAAAAGCAGCTTAGATACAGAGTTTAAACATGCAGAGGAATAAAAAAATTCTCAATTTGAGAGAGTATGTAAGAAGGAGTAGGGAGAAAAGATCAACTGGAGTGAGAGAACAGAAATCAAAAGTATCCACAATGGCTTTATATCCACATGGGATATGATGCAGAAGTGCAAGTTCTTTAGACTTCAGAAAAGATCTATGGAGAACTGATGTTAGCTTGTACTGTTATGTCCACCACTGTCCCAGATGGCAAACAGGACAAAGAATGGGAATTCTGAAGATACCTATTCTAATAACCTTTAAATGAATTTGTTTCATTTGTTGCTTCTGTAAGCTGCCCTGGATATGTCTTTTGAATAAAGTTTTCTCTCTTGTTCAGATTCTATTGCATATGGTTCTAAGGTATTGTTCATACTTCAGTGGCCATTCCTCCATCACTTGGTTAAAATACAGGTTGAACAAGCTACAGCTTATTTTAAAACAAGCATATCAGCAACAAAGGAAATAGTACATAATATCACTTTGTTGCGATAAGAAGCAACGCAGAGTCCTCAGGCAGGTGCAAAAGGGAGCTCGTTTATTCCAAAAATCAGGCCTTTTAAAGCAATTAGGCCTTTATCAGTAACATTCCATTAAAGCCAAACAAATATAATTCAACCAACCACCATAAACCACGATGTGAACACGTGATGGTTATATAACTTGTTTTCTACGGTTACGTAACTTGTTTTCCACCTCTATTCCAGCTGAGTTATTCCCAGAATCCTTTTCTACTTAGCCGAAGTACAAGGAGTCAGCCATGATTTTACAAAGGTAATAAGGCCCTTATTCTGTAAGGCTTTGCCTATCTGTAACACCACTTCATTTTAAGGGTTTATTCTGCTCATTTCAAGCCTTAGCAGTAGTAAGGGGGGAAACATGCAGGGGAGGGGAATGTCTGACTAGGGCACAGATGTCAGTAGCACCTTGTTATCCAACCTAGATACCTAATTTCTAATAGAATTTGTCATTTCTGCAGGCTGAAGAGCTTTCCTGAGGTAGAGTATGTCTGAACTTTTTCTGCTGCTCTGGAGTCTAGGTACCTGATATAGAGCCATTTACTAGATGCCTCCACACATGCAGGATTTATATAACTTCTCCTACATTCCCTGGGTGATCTAGAAAGCTTTTCTGCACCTCCTACCGATGCCTGCTTCAAGAAGCTGTGACAGAAACCATGAGATAGTAAAAGGGTAGTACAAGTGAAATGTTTGACTCAAATATCATGTGCAGACATCAAACAAAGCCAGAAGAGAGCAGTTAGCATGGTGCCATCACACAAGCGCTCTGTATGGTTGTGCACACCTCCCAGTATTGCCCTGGGTTGTAGCTGTGATCATGGCCTTTATGTGTATATGAGCAAACATAAAGCTTTAATTTCTTTTATACAGAAAGGCTTCCAATCGTGTTTTAAAACATACAGCAGGAAGCCAAGAAATATGTAAAAAATAACCCACAGGTCAGAATTGCTTGCAGTAACATTTCCACCCTGCCCTGGGTTAATGTACCAGGCTAAACTGGTATTTTACTATTTCTGCTTTCTTCTTCCTCGACCAAGAGCCAGTCTTGCTGTGAGACAAGGAAAGAAATTGCACAGGAAGCGGGCTATGCTGTGGCTGGCCTAAGAGGCCTTAGCATGCAAACTCTTGCTCATCTAGCTAAAACTACCTAATGCCAGTCATTTTGCGATGAAGTAGTCTGACTGTCAACCCATTAGCTTGTCCATCTTATTTTCTCACACTGTCTTGTTGAGGAGGGAAAATGAGAGTTTGGCCAGGTGGAGATCTGGCAGCCAACCAAGGTCAACCCACCACAGTCAGCTTTGCAGATCTGAAAGAATTTGGTCTGTAGCAATGCAAGGCCCATGCAACCTGCAGAGGTGAACTGCAGGGATTTGGGGTGTTAGGGAAATTATAGTGAATACTGCTCACTCCTTACATTGTTGTTTTTGAAACACAGGTGCAGTGTATTTTAGTTAAAGGTGTTTGGTTTTGTTCTTTACCATCATAGCAAACATTTTTATTGATAGAGCTGTGAATAATGAGATAATTTTCTTGCCCTCAAATCAGCCCTCTAAAAGACTGAGGGGAGTCCTTTATTTTGTGGACCAGCTTGGATTTCTGGGCGAAAAGGAAAGGAAAAGAGGAGGAGCATAGGCTTTCTCTCTACAACCACAACATTTTTGCTGAACATATTTGTAGCCCTGAGGCTGCACAGGTCTCCCAATCCCCTCCCCACTCAATTCTTCCCAGAGTGGAATTACTTGTCCTAGATGAGATTTTTTCTTCTTTTCTAATGGTTACAGATTATCTTATGCAGCAGAATGGAAGTGTTAGAGGTATAATAGTGGTGTTCCTTTCTCAAACCACTGAAGTGAGCACAACACAAAAAATGTACAAGAATAGGCAGAACTCATCTGTTGTTATAGCATTCAGAGCCATGTAAGGTTCTGCAGTAGTGAGTTTCACACAGTTGGAGGGGGTTTTGCTTCTGCTAGAGGTGAAACTACAACCTGATGGAGTAAGTGATCAACAGTTCTGCAGACACTGACACCATGGCAAGAAATAAAGGCGGCTTCTCCCTTCAGCAGCATATTCTCCAGCTTCTAAGCTGTCCTGCGAAAAAGCTTGTATGTGCTGGTGTTTATATCCCTCGCCTAAATTCCTTGTCATCCTTTCCTCCCTGTAGGTGAGCGACCATTCCCCTGTACGTGGCCCAGCTGCCTTAAAAAGTTCTGTTGCTCAGATGAACTTACCCAGCACTACCAAACCCACACAGGTGAAAAACAGTTTCCATGCCCCCTCTGTGAGAAGCGGTTCATGCAGAGCAACCACCTGACAAAGCATGCCTGGCGCCACACCGAGTTTCACCCCAGCATGATCAAGCAATCCAAAAAGTCCAGCTCCTTGTGAAGTCAGAACTGGCCTGGGGAGGGGAGTGAGGAAGAGAGACCCAACAAGGATATGGTGAATAATGCAAGAGCAGTCCACTGCCATGGTGTTCGCAGTTTCTATTCACAGTTTGAAACCACATGTAGCTGAAGTTTAAAAAAATAAGTACTCTGTGACCCCTTTCTCACCCTTTGCTAGGAACAACGGTCTTAAGTAAGTGGATTATGGAATTAATGAAGGGATGGTGATTGGTCTAGACAATTACTTTTTTGGTAATTTAAAGCATTGACACAGGTGTATATATGTCTGACTGGATGGTTTAGCCTGTGACACCACAGTAGTGTGATTCCAAGGTCTTTCTGATTGCTGTCATGGACATGTTTTGTTGAACAATGTAATGCTGCTTGTATTTAAAATTTCTTGAGTAAATCCATGTTCTGAGTCACTTAAATAATTCTCAAGTAAAAACTCCATAGCACATTTTAAAAGTGGGGTTACTTTTATCTCAGAATGATCCTTCATTTAAAAAGGCAGTTAAGAGAAACGTTGCATTCGTTACTAATAGCATCTGATTGATACACAAAACCAAGGTGAATTTATACTCAAGACGACCCATTAAAGTAAACGTGTCTTTTCAATTATTCTTTGTATTAACTATACTTTTGAATATAAGATGCACTTTTCCCAGTGTGTAATTCAAACAGACAAAGCAAAGAAAGTCACAACAGCTCAGTCATTTACTGACAGCATGTGTATTTAGCTCTATTTGTTTACGTACCTGGAGAAAATAGAAATCGGCCTGTGTAATGTGGCAGGGGTATGAGGGCAGAAAAATACAACTCGCAGTTAACCCTATACTTTCATTTGACAATAAATACAGTACTCTACTATAGAAATACCACTAACAGTGTTTTATTTTACTGTGTTTTGTTTGAATGGATGCATAACAGCAGCTGTTATCTTTATAAACTGCTCCTTTTAAAGTGTTTTTTCTCTTCATATACTTGCCTTAAAGATTTATTCTCTTCGTACGCTTATCTAACTCCTGCAAAATCCAATGGCAGTTGTAGGTGCATATGGAGAGAGTAGACATTTCTTTAAGAGTACTCTATTAATGAAAACAGCTAAAATGATTGTAAAAGACCATTTTGAAAGGGCTCACATATCTCCTTATAGCTGTTGTCGTAGAGTATGGGGGAAAACCATGAACTAATTGGAAATACAACATAGAAAGTGTGTCATAATATTTCTAGTGTCATAAGCTGCTCTAGGTACCTTGCATTGTACCTGTATAATGTATGACACATCAAATACTGAGAAAGGCAATATTTATTTTAAAATTATGTTTTGCTCTTTAAAAGAAGCAAAAATATCACTGAAAGAAAACTTTAAATCATTGTCATTATCTGAATATTCCATCTTTGCTATGTTAAAAGAGGTTATTGGTGATTGTTTTCGCCTCCCCAACTACTTATAGGAATAGAATTATGCTTACACATTTTTCTTTCCAGAAACATTTTTCTGTTCCGTTTTTGCCCCTCAAGAAGAGGAAGGGGAGGTGCAGCCCTTAGAATGTTTGGGCCAAATTCATCTCAGGATAATCATACTGAAATCCAAAGTGGTTCCCCCACAAATAAATGTAGGTTATCTTGTAAACTTCTTATATAAAATTATTGTTAGTACACCTGCAAGTACAGTATCTTATTGTATTACCTGATAAAAAGTTTTCTTCCTAGAAACATACATTAAAAAATCAGCTCAGACAATATTTTCTTCTACTGCTATAGATAGCTTTCCACATTAGAAATAATTGTATATAATTCATAATATATTTCATCTATGTGAGGAGAACTGTTTTTAAGACATTAGGGATATCGAGCAGTCTATGCAATAAAAAGGGATGTGTTTTCTT
>VXBT01007211.1:0-37672 GCA_013400235.1 Oriolus oriolus | reverse complement strand
CAACCCCCTAACCATCTACGATGCAACCAAACAATTCGGGCAAGAGCGTTATCTTTCAAGGCAAGTTTTCAAAACACGCAAGGAAGCGCCTCACCTCACCTTCTCCGCAAGATTCTGCGGGGCAGCAGGAGTTCTCACCACTCCTGAGTTTCATTCTTCAGACAGAGATTATGTGAACTGCGGCGGCACTGCGGGCATTTCCCGGGCGCTACACGTCGCCAGGGGCACCTGGCCCCTCGGTGGCCACGGCGAGACGCTCTCGTCTCGCGCTCCCCGCTGAGACCCGGGGCCCCGCTCGGACACCGCGCCTCCGCCCGCCCCCGGCTCTCCCCAACACTGACCTTCCTAGTGTTATGCTTCGGCGGCGTTTCGGGCGGAAGCCCAAGGCCAGCAAACAGAGCCAGAGGTGCTCGCTCTCCCATTTGGTGTTCATGGCAGCTCTCGACGCCAGGCAGGCAGCAGCTGCCCCCAGTTCCTCACAGCAGCGCCATCTTCTCGTGCGCGCCAAAATCTCCCGCGCCCGTGCCTAAACCAAAATGGCCACGCCCCTACCCTCGCGAGACTTCCAGCCCGCCCCCTCCCCCGAGCCCGCATCCGAGGCGAGCCGGGCGCGCTGCCTCACGGGAGATGTAGTCCGGACGCAGGTATCCTTCCAGAAGGCCCTTCTATTTAAATAGGGTTGTAATCGGATTGCAGAATTTAAGGCGGGGAAAAAAAAAAACAAACAAAGACAAACCAAACAAGAAAAACTTGCACCAGCAAGCGGGCTGTGCGGTTCAAACTTTTATTCCAAGGCATTTCAGTGACAAGACCTCCGGGCCCTCACAGCGGCAGGTGTCCCAGGATGAGGGCGCAGAGGTGTCCCCGCGGCCGGGGCAGAGCGGCGCTGTGCCGCAGCTCCCGTGACTCCGCTGCAGGCACACCGACGACACGGAGAGGTCTCTGCGACAGCAGTTCAGCCTGGTCCTCGGAAAGAAATGTTAACAAACCCGCCTCCAGTCCTGTTCCCACTCTCCCCAACTCCTAGAGAAGTTACTGTGTGCAAGAAAATGCGGATTCACCAGCCCCTAGCAAATAACTGATTAAGATTTTATTTAAACATTTTTTTAAATCACTGTCACCACAACTCTCCTTACATTCAATCCCCTCTTTTTTTGTCAAATGTTCTTTTGTCCGAAGTCTTTATACCCTGTATTTTTCCTTTCTTTTTACAGTCTCTTCCCCTTTCTTTTTCAAATGCTATCCTTATTCCCAGAACATTTTAATATTGAAGCATTTACCCCCTTTTAGTCTCAGGCGCCACAATTGATAGCATCGTGACAGCCAAAATATTTGCACACAGAAGGCATGTGGAGAGAAAGGAAGTCCTTTTGTGCATAAAGCACTCTTGCCAAAGGAAAGCTCTAAGCGTCTAAGCTCTGTAGGTGCAGAGCCTAACAAAATAACCTGAGAAAATCTGAGATAGATGAAGTCTCTTACCCCTTCCAGCAGCAAAGAGGTAGATGCAGCACTGCTTTTCATGTAGACTGAAAGGGGAAATTTTGTGGGCAAATCCTCATCAACTCCTTTTGTTGGCAGCCCTTTATGCGAAGCACTGGGGTGTTCTCATGGCTGCTACCCCAGGAGAACAAATCATCAACAAAAATCAGATTAATTGGATACACTGGTTAGGCTATACCTGGCTTGTAGAATGGGAGCTTGACACCCATGCTAACCAATTAATGTAGCATGCATTCCTTACATTGAAAAACCCAGATTTTTGATGCAGCTAAGTGAAACAGTACTGATTTTTTAAAAAAATATCCCCATAATCCCTAAACTAGGCAGGTTCATCTTTAAAAAGGAGAAATCTAAATTAAACATGGCAAAGGTACATTGTATCAAAAAGACATTTTTATGCTTCTCTATTCAGCTCTTTGCCCTGTAGTGTAAGGGCCATTTGTGCGTGAAAAGTCCTGTTGATCCTCTTCATCCAAATCCAAAATGTCTGGGACATCATCTGACTCTGAAGACAGGTCTGTAATAGTGAAATCTGGAACCTGTATAGGAATGAAATTTCAATCAATTTAAAAGTAAAACTAAACAAATTTGTGCAGTACTCCTTCACTGAGGACACAAAGATGCTCAGCACCTCTAAAAATCAGCCCCAACATCCTGATTACACAGTGAAATATGCTCAGACACATAGGAAACACAAAGCATTAAGACAGACCAAATACTACACAAGATGGAAATCAGTTGCTCAGAAGGCAGGATTTTATAGTAGAGGTGGAAAAGAGCTGAATGTTGTGGACTGAATTTAATGAAACTGGTAACTGGAAAACGAAGAAAGAAGGTTCTTAAACTAATTTTTCCTTTCTTCTTTTCACAGAAGCAATGGCCTATAGAAAGTAATCTGTCCTTAGGAGATTGATATGGATTGCTGTGTTGCTCTGCCTGCCTACTGCATCAAACCTTTCCTGAGGAAAAAAATACCCTGAACTGTAATTTCACTTTGTTTTAACTGCATGTATAGTATTCTGTACTGCTAAGCAGCGCAAGGTTTCAGGAATTGCCAGAGAGACATCAGTGGATACATGGATGTTACAGACTTCTAAAAATGTTGGCTAAGACACTTAGGAGCTTAAGTCCCAACCCTTAAGTCCCCTTAGTAGGACTTAGATTACTTAGGCACATCTGAAAAATGGGATATAATTAAGCAATTTACTCATAACCAAAAGTTTTTTGCCCCAAGTGAAAAATACTCACATCTGTACTTTGATTTATGGTTATTTTTAATGGTGGTGATGTGACATACTTGGAGCCAGACACAGTATCAGCAAATAACTACTGCTGCATTTTGACAGGACTTCGGTTCTGCATGTTCAAAGCACCAGCAAATTGTAGGCTTTTTTGTAACTTAAGCTCAGCGTGGACTGAGCTTAATTTTTAATGCATTCCCTAACTGCAAAGTGCAGAGGCCTGCAGCAGCCATTCTGGCCTTAAAGAGAGCCCCGTGAAGAGCAACTTGTTACCTGTTTATCTTAACTTTGACAAGGGCCTTCTGTTCTGTTGGGAAAGATGCACACCAAGGAAATGACTGCAGCCCTAAACACCAGGTGTGAATGTTTCTCTTTTACCTCTCAGAACGCTGGGAGGTAGATTGCTTGAGTGAATGGCTGATAAAGGGCAGAAAAGTCTGCCCTGCCAGGTGTTTGGCGGTGTAGCTGTTTCGTCTTTCCTTCTGCACGTTCCCAAAACTTTCTTAAAATTTTCCCATAGTAGAAACATATAGATACTGGAGTGCATGTAATAAAGATGGATCCTGCTAGAAGAAGCAGTGGTCTCTGTTTTTTACCAAGCTGCTGCACAAAACACCTTATGAATTACTTTAATGAAAGATAGTAGGCAAGAAAAATCTATGCTTTGTCTGCTATGAAGACTTGTCAGAAGGGCGGACAATACATCAAATAAAGGGACTACTGCTGCAGCTACCAGGTTGTAAACAGCACAGAAGCACTGCACATTAATTTACTGTTTCTTACAGAGCAGGGAGTCATTGGACACCAGGGAACTTTGAAATACTATTAATTAAAACTGATCTTTAGAAGAACTTAAGCAGCATGTGACTAACCAGGCACTACTGTGAATACCATGAAATGTGTAGACTACTTTGAGAACCTAAGCTTGATCAAAATAAGATCAGTAATTTTTGTTCCCCAAAAAATCAAAAGGCACTAGGAATGCAGGAAACATATCTTTCTACCAGCAAGAATTATCTTGCATCCTTCTGTTATGGCAGTTTTCCTAAAACTCTCATTACTGCACTTAGAGAAAGCAACAAGTTTTTCCATTATCAGCACATGATCCTGTATTTCATACTGCAGTACAAATACAGGTATCCTAACAAGACTAAGTAGTCCATATGCAGTTTTTAAGAATGTGCCCAAATGGATGGTTTAAATGTATTTACACTGACCAGGACACAACCATGTTCAGTAAGTGTGTCTGACCAGTGAGAATTTTCTCTATCATATGTTTAAGAGGCTTTTATTACTTGTATCAGTTTTGTTCTTAGTGACAACAGAGTAATTGCTCAAAATTTAAGTTTCTGCTTTCTTCATCTCCTTAATGCATTTAGTAGAAGAATCTAACTCCTTTAACATAAGATTTTGATAGCCATGAAAGAACTTCAAATTGGAGTGTATCTGAGCATGAATAAAACAGAGTGGTGTCAGTATCACCATGCTAAATTATATTAGAACCACATATTCTGACATCTGCACCAGTCTAACTGAAACAATGCAAAGCCCTTGGAGTTATGGGGTTGCTTATGCAAAGGACCTTC
Organism: Oriolus oriolus; assembly: GCA_013400235.1. Lineage (NCBI taxonomy): Eukaryota > Metazoa > Chordata > Aves > Passeriformes > Corvidae > Oriolus > Oriolus oriolus. The sequence continues at coordinate 33,345 of VXBT01007211.1, read as the reverse complement.
GCTTCCACACCACTTTTCACAGTTGACTCGCTGCTTTGTTTCAACTTCCTGTCAATTCTTGCAATAAAAGAGTAAGGCCAGATATAACTCTTCTTCATACTATTTCTCTGTATGATTCAGTAAATCAGTTACAAAGATATAATACTTGCAAAATTCGTACAGAGAACAGTGAAAAAATATACCTTGGCATTTTGCTGTCTTCATATACAAATGTCAATACTAACAACTTCAATCCATTTTTTCTTGCTAAGTTTTTAGAACTGAGCCCCTAGCATTTTGACACAACATTCTCATTTTCTGAACTTTCAGAACAAGCGCTTATTTCTACCCATCAGAGACTGTATTATGCAAAAGAAATAAAATCACCATGAATTGGCAACAAACGAAAAGAAATTAATTTAACAAAACACTGTGCACACTATCTCCAGCAAGCTGCTGCATGTAAGACTCTCTGATCATGCTAATTAATAACCAGTCATGCTTAAAAATAAGTTTGGTTCCATTTCTTCTTTTTAATTAGATGGTTTTAAAAAAGGTTTTTGGTGATATTTACTGCCTTTTTTAAACAATGAGAAATAATCAATTAGTTGTTCCCAAATCCTTTCGCCTATTTTACTAGCTATAAAATATTACCCTAAGTTGAATTCTGGAAAAGATTATTGCAAAAATATTCATCTTGAATATAATTTTGGATTTCAAAAGCTTTACACCTTTCTTTAGATTGAAGTAAACTAGCTGCAACTCCAGTCCTTATATAAATCTTGTAATTTGGCTTTGACTAATGCTATAAATATGTTTGCAAAACTTGCATACCATATGGAGCTATTTACAAATGCTTATATTGAAAGCTTTTGTAAAAAACTATTATCAACGATAGAATAATAGTTCTCTATTAAATGCACCTGGGAAGAGGAAATGTCAACTACCATTAACAATTTTTGAGTGCTCTCTAAAACAGAAAAAGTAATTTTCTGAATTCTGAATAAACCCTAAATAACCTTACAAGTGGTAATTATGTTAGTATTCTAACCTTTACCACCCCAGGTTTTGTAGGACTATGCAGCCTTTGACATTCTTCCATTTCATCTAGTTTACCTGCCTTGCTGAGAACACTTGAATCTACTTCCTATCATTTTCAACACATCTGGTCCTACCTTTTTTAAAAGGTTCCAGAGAAACCTCACAGCTTTCTAGCCCAAGCTATATCCTCAAACATGATTTTGGACTAAGAGGAAGCAAGCTTCTGTGCAGTGCAGCTGAGCTCTTTAATACATGCAGTCAAACAGGTAAGATGGCAGTATCTCAGGTTTCCCTTCTTTCTTCGTGAGGAAGCACTTCAACTTTAGTCAAAAACAACAGTGGCAAAAAACCAAGTAAGGCTTTGGAAGGCATCATTCTTGCCTTCAGTGGACATATTAGGTCACTCTCTCTCTAGCTGCAGTAGAGAAAAATACCAAGTTCTCTCTGTAGAGCTGCAGTTAGCCTGGAGTGTGAGAATATGCTACGCTAAATTACATGCAATAAGATACCCATGCAAGTACAGTTGCAAATCGGTTTAAACATTCAGTGCTCTCCTTATTAGCAGAGTCTAATAATCCTAATCAGAGAATTATGTTCTATATAATAAATCAGGAACATACCAAATTGCTGTTATTCAGCCCTCTCTTCCACTAGGGAAGGGCTCCTAGTTCTGATGGGGGGGGTTGGGGGTTGTGTGTGAATCTTAAAAACGCTTGCGGGGTGGGCAGCGTCCAACAAAACATCTATCACAACAGCATGACACAGGAGCCCAACCATTACGAATGCATCATGCTCTGTTTGCAGCCACCAGATGTAGGTCAGCTGCCAGAAGTCCAAGTGACTTTTGAACAGAAGCCACCCAACAATGCATGGTAAGGGAGAAGTGCTTTGAAGATCTAGGCTGGTAACAAGTTTTCCTTGCTTTCCACGTGATCTGCTTGCTCAGGTTTAATAAAGCTGGACAGCCATGCAAGGGTGCAAACCAGTAACACAAGACAGAACAGACACAATGTACTGTTCCTGCACCAGTGCCAGATGATGCTGTTTATTTCTCAGTCCTTAAAAGACACTGAAAAGTTTGAATATCTTATTTGATCACCTCAGGATGAAGTCCCAGAGCAATCAGACTTTAAAACACACCTAGAAAAATGGGAATTCCCTTCTTTGAACAGCCCCACTGCTCCCACATCTAATTAGTTCCATTCAGTTCCCGAGCACCTCTACAATAGTGGATGTACTCTACAAGTATTATTGCAAATGGAGGTAAAAAAGATATTCTTGCTGGACCTATGCAATAGTTGAAGTAAACTCGTAAAAAACTTAATTTCTGAAAGCACTCTGTCTCCCAAAGTCTTAACTCAGGCCCTAGCTGAAAAGGAGTCTCACCATTTCATGTTAATTTCATGTTAAACACCTGCCTTACACAAAGTGAATATTTAAAGCTGGAAGTTACAGAACCTTTTATCTGTAATCCTGTTTTTTTACAGTTTTGTTTAATACTGTGCTTACAACAGTCTTCCTCACACTCCTAGGCCAACCCTGACCTAACAGCTAACCCTCTCACATTAGAAGCCTGGACATGTAATTTGCTTTAGTGCCTACATCATGCCAGGTGGAGGCATTGTTCCATGTAGCAATGTGTCACTATGTGATAAGCTTTCTTTGAACTGCATTTTTACCTCATGCTGTTTGGTGATCTCTTTAAAAATGGTGGCTGGCATTGCTACACTAGATGATTGCAACCCAAAGTTGTATAGGGCATGCATCAGGAAAAAAGACACAACTTACCTGGACAGCTCTAAACCAAGAAAGCTTATTTCTTAGTGACTAATTCTTTTCCAGTGGAGGGGTTCACAGGATTTAATGAGAACAGCTCCACCCAAGTAGTTGAGTGTTGATGTACATTTGTCACTCAAGTTCAAGAGGATAAATAAAGTTAAGTTAAAACTGGTGATGCAGCTGAGAAGTAAACACTGTTTACAGGTAGCTGGCCATGTCATGCACACACAACACCTACTGTGAAGGAAGGAGAGGGTTCTTTTGTCCATATCCATCTCTTTTCAATATTAGAACATCCAGCACCTCACAGCTTAGGTCCTCTTTAAAGGTGACAACAGCAAGGATCAATGAAAGCAGCAGTAAAGCTAAGACTCAGTGGATGGATACACAGAAATTCAAAAGGAAGGAAATGCTGCAGCAGTATCTTATCTATCTATCAATACATACACAAACATTTTCAGTGTGCATCTACTTCATCTGCATGTCAAGCTTGCTTTCTGCTGCACCCAGTTTGAGGGAGTCACAGAAGAGCAAGTTAGGTAGTTTTAAAACAAAGGAGACAAGCTTTGGCTACTAAAGCATTTATTACTAACATACAAAAATGAGTTACAAAATGATGGCTACAAAAACACACACACACAACAGCAGGCACCTGGGTACAAACAGCATGAATCTTGCCTTTATACTGCATATTAAAAAATGTGTTGATAATTATTTGGTCAGTCACTGGAACAGCGTTCATAGAGCATCTAGATGATGCGCTTAGTCATACTGTTTAGTTTTTAGGTAGTCCTGCAAGCAGCAGGAGTCAAACCTCATGATGCTTATGGGTCTGTTCCAGCTTGAGATACTCTATGATTCTGTGGTCAAGTTACTGTGTTATACAATAGTTAAGTTTATACAGTTAATGTTAACACTGTCATAGCATTTAACTCCTGCTGACTCATTCAGAAACCCCACTTTCAGCTTTGGCATTCTGCACTCACAGAACTTTTGTCATGAATTGTGCAGCAACAGAATCTGAGATAGCCAGATCCATAACTATCAAATGTGCGATCTGCAGCAAATACAGCATTTAAGTGTACATAGCTAGACTGTAGAGCTTTTAAATGTGTTTCATAGTAGTAAGGCCTTTATATCATTCTGGTAGAGATTAAGCAACAAATCAAAGGTGGGTTTCATTTAGACTAATGGTATTAATACCACTGAACCACAGTGAGGTGATTGACAGACAAAGAGGGCATCTTGACAACTGTAAGCTGCCAACACTTAGGCACTTGAGTCTAATCGAATTTTTAAGAGTGGCTTAACTACATAGGACAATACAGCCCATGTGTACGAGTGTCCTGGCCTGTAGATTCCCCTATTCCTGTATTTATGGATTTTTCACCAAAAAATGGTGAAAATTTTTTGACAGCTACACTTAGTAAGGCCACTTGTTCAGTCAGTCAGCAGAGTACGTGCATGCTATGCAGTTTATTCAGTAGTGTGTTCAAGCTGTTTGTCTTTCTGGCTGGGACTTTCCTCCACTTCACCTTTGCTTTCAGCATGCTGAATGCCAGGCAGTTGTAGGTAAAAGGGACCTACCAGCCAGTTGAGCGGTGTGTTGTTAACAAGATAATCCATCACGTCATCCAGAGACTCCTTCATTTTCTTCAGCTGTCCTTTGCTAGCTGCAATAAAGCTGTCTGATAATTCTTGGAAGGAGGATGCTGACCGAAAGCTCTGGTAGACATCACCTGCCACTGATCCAACACTGTAAACCTGATCCTGCACATTCTGTGGCAGCCCCTGTAGACTTGAGACCAGCGTGAGGCAGGTGGTCTGAAGCTGCTGAGTGAGGCTCCGTGCAATAGCTAGAGTTCTTGACTCAATGTGCTAGAATGAAGAAGCAAAATGGCACATTAGTGTCTTTTTATGACTGTAGCAGCTTTACGTTGCTCAAGATACATAAAGAAGCAAAGTATGGAGGATGTAAGTGAAATAAAGCTATAGCAGATAATAAACCAGGTTTTAAGTCTGAAGCATCAAATATATAAAAGTACTTGATATTTCTTCAACGCTCAAGTACTTTGTGAAAAGAAACACTGATAGCTTCCACCCAGCAACAGTCAAGTAGATTCTGGTTTTAACTCTGGATAAGAAGTCACAGCAGGTAAGTACTAATCAATGAACCATTCTTGAAAGCTACGTGTAGGACTCAGTGAGTCTGTGCCTAAGACTGCTGACAAATCATTACTTCTGGTCTGGACACATCAGATAAATGTGGCTAATCTGCATACAGATATCCCAACACAGGTTCACATGCTAAACAGGATGAGTATTCTCAAGAGAGGAGAATGAACTCCAGAGTGTTTGCAGGAAGTAGGCTCATTTAAGAATTTCGGTCCCCTACTTTTCAGAAGTCAGCTGCCCTGAGCTTCAGCATCCAGATTCCACATTTGCACATAAGCTTCTCTGTTGCACTCTTCAGGGACTGTTAGTTTGCCATTACCTTGATGGGATACAATCCATTTATTTCTGGTGTACAGTTACATCTATTTACCTCAGCACTACGCAGATCATCACCATCATTTTGGCCTGTATTTTTCTTCCATTCTACCCAGGATTGATAAAGCTTTTCCTGAGCACCAAGAAGTTTCTTATTGGCACTATTCACGTTCTTTCTGGCATACTCGATCTGCAATACAGCCAAATAAGGAAGTAGAGCCAAGAGTCCAAACAGTTCCTTAGAGCTACTCTACCATGACTGTTTCATAACCTCCTTTTAAAATACTTCAGAAGTTCAGTATAAACAACTTTGGGGAGCATAAGAGTGTGTTTAATCTCTTCAAAGAATTGAAAACTAGAAGCAGTTTTAAGATGTTATGTAGTGTTCCCCCCTCCTCAACTATTTCCCCTTCCCCCACTGGCATCCTACAGGAGGAACTGAAAGTGTACAGAAGGCCATGACTCTATGTGCAGTTTGTCATGTACATAAAAGTATATTGCTAGGATAAGACTTCTGAAGTACCAGAAATGCTCAGAGACAGAAGCAGCAAGAGAGCAAGTCGCAAAAGAATTTGAAATTTTACTAATAAAAAGGACTTAAAGGACTGACATGTTTCTAAATTGCATGACACTTTCTTCACTGAAGTATGTGTCAAAACCAGCACTACAAAACAGGAATAAATATAAACATGTCACTTCTATTTCTGAAGTGCTTGCAGTTACAAGCAATTGCTCATTAGTTCAGAGCTTAACCTGATTTAGAACTCTCTTGAATGATGAGGAAAATCTCTTAATGGCAAATGCTTTGTATTTAAAATGTGCCTTTGGTCAGAGAGCAATCCCAGTTTTCCTGTGACTCTTCTGGCTGTTTTCTTCACTCCAAAATAATGCCAACACATGCTTTTTATATATCAAGTGAAAGCTTAAACTTACCAGACTAACAGTGTAGTGGAGCTGAGAGATTGTCTCCTGGCTTTTCTGTTTAGCATCTCTAACTTTGTTTAAGGCTTGTTGGTAGGCACGTGCGCGGACCTTCGAAGACAGGGATCCTAGTCTAACATAGTAGCTTGGCTTTTGGACTGCAACTTCAAAACCTTCAACGTTTGCAGCTTCTTTCTCTGGGTATTTAGAAAGGAAGCAAATTGATCACTGGAGGAAAACTTAAGAGGTTTGAGGCAATTTTACCTGCCTAGTAACAGATGAATACTGGGCTTGTTGAGTAGTCCTTTAGCACCAAGGGTAGGCTGATAGACCACCTTACAGAGAAATCCTTACTTTCATTCTGCTTCCTTGTGAAGATGCTGCTATTACAACTAGCAAGGCAAAAGGCAGTTTGGAAAGCACGTGCCCCCTTTCCCACTATGAGTAAGCAATAAATGGATGATTGCTAGCTTCTTTCCAAATAAGCATTCCAACAAAATCAAACCTTGAATTGGTCTTACCTAGTTCTGCTTCTGTAAGTGGGAGATACTGGTCTACAAGGGTCTCTGATTTCGTGAGAGCACTGTCCACGCCACTGCTCACCATCTGCACCACACGACTTCCCAGGACAGTGTTAATGCTGCCATTGACAACTGACTTGGTCATTTCTACGCTGTCTTGCACTGCTTCTTTAGTCTTGCCCACAACTCCAGTGATCGTGTGAGCAACAGTTTCCTTGGCACCAGTCATAGTGGTTGTCACAGCTTCTCTGGCTCCAACAACTACATCCTTGGCATTGGCAACAACCTGCCATAGGACATACATGATTTACTAAAAATATTAACTAGTGAGAGCTACATTATCCAGGAAATAATAAATTTATGCTAAAGCTTGTATGAGTATTGGTTATCTAGGAGAAATTTTGCCCTGAAAAAATATGTACAAGAGAAAAAAGAATATGACTGCCATGTAGCCTTCAACTCAAAACTTCAGTAAATGTAATCCAGGCACTTCACATTGAGCAGGAAAGAGACAGACTCAAGTTTTAAAAGACACCCACCAGTGAACTGCAGCCATAGAAAGATGCTGTCAAGTGGTGGGCAATTTAAAATAATAAGAAAAAAAAGCTTAATGGTCTCCCAAATGCAACAAACAGTCCAACAGATATACCTTTGACTTTCCCATTACTTCCGAGCTGTGCCTCAGGCACAGCTTTTTGAAATCTGTCTCCCTGGGGTTTTAGTGATAATAGAAAAGAACGGTGTATGGTTTTTCTGCTTAGCATACATAAACGTACCTTGTCAGTGGGTTGATTCAGTATAGGCAGTCTCTCTTCAATTTTGTCTAGACCTATACAAGCATAGTTGTTGGCAACTACAACTGTAAAAGAAATTACAAGAGTTGGTTTTAATTATTTTTCCCCCATAGTAAAACAACTCAAACTGAAAATTCCTCTTGAAAAGGAACTCATGCAACACCCTTAAAGTAGTTTCCTTCTCTTCTCAGTGAGATTTGAGGCAGCAAAGCCAAAGAACAAGGCAGATTTACAGTGGCAGAAAAAAAATCCTCACTTGCAGGCAGAGAAAATTCATTTGATAATTTACAAGCAACTGGTAGAAGAAGCTGAAACACCTGGCCCTCTGCCATTCTTTGAAACCAAGTTTCTGGTTACAACAGCCTTATGACACAGCTTCCAAATTTAACCAGTTCTCAGTGTAACAAAGTACAACAGTAGCATTTCAAACCAGGTGAAAGGTGAGGGAGGCGTTGAGCAAGAGACTGCGTAATCATCTCACATATCAAGTCATCAGTCAATTTAGTATTATGAAAGCTGGAATATGCTTTCACTCTGGATTATTATCTTTTTTTTTTTTTTTAAATCTTATCAATGTGTAATCAGTTACGCAACAAGCCAGGCAACAGGTTCAGTCAGCAACCCAAAACAGTATTCCAGACCAGCATGACCATGTTAAAACATAAGTGCATTTGGATATATAAAACAATCAGTTGAACTAAAGTTATCAACAGCTTCATCTTTGCCTTACTTTGTGGTTCCAGTTTCTGAATGATGGGCATAGCACTTGTAATGGCTACCGATGTAATCGTCTTCACTCCTTTCTCTGCCATCTCACATACTGACTTCAGATAAGGATGGTTATCCTTTGTCGTGATGTAAGCTGTGGATACCATATCATAGGTAGAGCTCACCAAAGGAAGGTTGGCAACCCTCGATACAATGTTCTGTTTAAAAGAGAAAGGTGTTAGTTGGCTCCTACTTTTCTGATCTAGATAAAGAAATGACGGGATTAGCTCAGACATACCTGCTGTGGATCAATTGCTGCCAGTGCCATTTTTTTCAGCTCTTGAATCTTACACAGCCTGTGAAAGAAGCATATCTGAGTTACGGCATCATATCTACTTCATTCTAAGCATCAAACTTTGAAACCAACAACCTTCTTGTGATCCACCCCATTTAATGGGATCAGGATGTTCACATTCATGCACACAGGAATTAGATTTTATTGTAACAGTTTACAAACCCAAAACTTGGTTTAGGCAATGCAATAGCACATGCACAAGACAGGCTTTAAGGTACAGCAGTTCATTGATGAATAACCAGATGGTGGATTCGTTTCTTTTTCTAGAAGAATTAAGACATACTTCAACTTACCTGTTGAGCCAGGACAAACAAAAACAAGCCTGCAAGTCACTAAAAATCCAGTTTAAGATGTCCAAGTCAGACAAAGAAACCACCACCAATATCTTTAATCAGATTAGATCTTTTAGGGAGCCCACCTAAGGCTCACTCTGTTCTGCTTGCTAAAAAGTTAGCATTCCTGTAACACAGAGAGCACTGGATTTCCCCACTGCAGAAAATACATCTCCTTTATGCTAATTTAGACTAAATTACCACACATTCCCCACTGAAACAAGCTGCAAACATTGGTCATTCAACAAATGTACAGTACTCAACATGCATTCCAACATGTATTCCCATGGAGAAAATAGTAACACCTCTCCCCACATGAACCCTATAGAAGGAGCGGGGTATTGCAGTACCACATAAGGAGAACACACGGACGCACACTGTCAGCCTATGCCCGCATGCAGACTGAACTACATCTGCAAGAAGCAGTTTTTCCATTAATGGTTTCACATAATGTTTAAGTTCCAGAAGAATCTGCATAAATGAAGGCAACAAAAAGGTAAACTAAGAGTCCACCCTCAAAAGGATTGTGGTTTACAAGGCCTTCTGCTAGGTTTGTCAAAGAGCCAGCTGCAGTTTTCTGTCTCATATATATGATAGCAAAAAAGGAATGTGTTAATACTCCATCTGAGGTAAAGTAAAACTTTTTCCCATTCCATAACAGGGAACAAGCACAAAGGCATCTTGTTAACATTTTGCAGGCATATTTGCACATATTAACATACATATGCCATAAAATAATGCCTGTAATGATATTAACCACTGTACAGGGAACACACAAGCAAGACAAGTAACAGACAAGGGTTACAGCAGTAACAAGGAAGTTTTCCTTTCATTTAACAAGAATTTAAATACCCGCAGGAAGGTGCTGTGTTTCTCACACAGCATTACAAGTCAGATCACTTGGAGTACGACTGAATTTCACTGTGAACTGAAAAGCATGCTATAGGACAGGAGAAGATGCTAACGGCACAGAATCTGGCCTCTGAGGGAAGAAGGGCCGTCACTTTAAGGATTATTCACTATTTGTAGTGTGTCTCATAAGATCCATCCACACAGGGCAGGCATTTGAACTTTAGTCAATAAACCAGCGCAGTTAGCCTGTGAAGGTACTCCTGCTGTTAAAGACAAGGAAGAGAACTAGAATCTCGCACGGTTTCAGACACCCCTTGAATAGGTCCGGACCTAGCAAAAGTCGGATCCACTCCTCTGGAGCAAGTGAGTGAGACGCCTGGAGTCCAAGTTCAAGCGTATTTCAGAGACAGCAAGAGATTCTGAAGAGGAAAGCACATAGGCTACGTCACAAACTTCACTCCTACTCTCCCCACTCGCTATGGAAAGAAGTGAAAGAAAGCAGCGCGATGAGCCACGCACAGCAGCCGCGGCGCCCGCTCTGGCTCGCCGCGGTACCCAAGGCAGGAAGGCGCACCGCTTTCCCAAGTGCCTCCACGGGCCGCTTCCGGGACGGGGCATTCCAACGCCGCTCCCGGGGGCGGACGAGGNTCCACCATATTGCGGAGTCAGCCCCGGGGGTCGAGCAGGCGCCCGGCCCTCCCGCGGCCGCCGAGAGCCCCGCCGGGGCACCGGGCCGGCCGTACTCACCCGGGAGGAGGAGCCGGAGCCGCCGCCGACTGGAGCACGGGCAGGGTCGCGGGTACGGGCGCCGCCGCCGCTGAGTGGGGAGCACCGGCCTCACCCCGCTATTTATGGGGCGTCACCGCCGCCGCGCGTCACCGCCGCCGCGGGGCGGGGCTGGACACGTACTGACCCCACCGGCGGTCAGCGGGAGGGCACTGCCCTGTCCGGGAACGTCTTAGTGACGGGAGCTCGTGTGCAACTGGTCTTGCGGAAGGTCGGTTCACTAAAGCACAGAATAAGCTGAGTTGGAAGGGACTCACAAGGATCATCGAGTTCAGCTCCTGGCCCTGCACAGCACCATCCCCAAGAGTCACACCGTGTGCCTGAGAGCGATGTCCAAACGCTTCTTTGAACTCTGTCAGGCTGGTGCTGTGACCACGTTCCTGGGGAGCCTGTTCCCACCACCACCCTCGGGGCGAAGAACCTTTTCCTGATATCCAACCTAAACCTTTCCTGACAGCAGAACAGAAAAAATGGAACAAACCAGAATTTTTCACTTCTTTGAACAGATTTATTGCACCTCTGCTAGCGTGCATAACAAACATTTACAGGCACTCCGCTCTTTTCATTACATTGCTGTCATCTGAGAGCTCTCTTTGTTTCTTTTCCCAGTGCCTTCTCAAGTCTAAACCACTCAGCGTACCCATGGCTACCACAAAATTAACCCTCTTTGTCAGGGGCATCTCTGCTGGGAATTCTAGTCTGTTCTAGGGATTTATTTACTAATAAGTAGCACCATTATTTGTAGTACAGAAACACCTGAGACTCGCACAGCCCAGTGACACACTGCCAGAATGCAGTAACTAGAGATAGTATCAACCACTTGACAGTCCTTGGCAGGCTAAGAATGTAGATTATGGTCATGTTTTTCTTCACAACTAGGTGCCCTTCTGTATTTTATAAACTTGGAGAGGCTTATCTGAAGTTTGGAAAATCTAGAAACTCGCCTCTTGCGAACATTGCCTTGGTTACAGGGGCAGGCAGATGGGGAGAAGGCAAAGGACGAAGGGGGAGAGGATGACATTACATCCTTTGAATGGACCAAATTCCTCAAATACCATAAAACAGAGCAGTAGTGTGGTCTCTGTCAAGACTAAAGAAGAGGAAGGCAGCACAGCATCAAGAAAAGCAGTAGTAGCAGTCAATACAAAAGGATTACACACCAGCCGTTGCTAAAAGAGGTGAGCAGTAATAGTATACCCTACCCTTCTCTTCCATGAGGTAAGGGCAGATGTTTAAGGTCAGGTAATGCATGTAATGAAAGAAGTTTCATTCTTTCAAGAAGTAACACATTAACACATCAGCACGTTCATCCATCCAAGTCCATTTAAACATTTTAGAATATAAGTCTATTTACCTATCCTTAACTGCAGAAAAAAAAATTAAAGATGTGAGATAATGGATCAGACAATAAACTTATCTATCTTTTAGTGCATCTCTTTTAAACTCATTATAATATCCTTCATGATACCGAACACCTCAGGTTTCAGCCTCCGAGCTCTGTAACACAGCTCTGACAAAGATAGCAGCAGCAGATAACATGGGTCCTTCAGCTTTTCTTACCATCTTAGTACAGCCAAGTGGCGGAGCTGCTGGAACATCAACCCTGGGGCCCAGCAGGCCTCAGGGGAGCCAGAGAGTGACTCTGCTGTTGTATCACTGGGGCAGGGGCTGGCAGCCCTGGGAAGCTGGAATGGTGGGATGCAGGAGGCTCTAGGGAAGGCTGGGCAGGGACAGTAAGCCCTGTCCATGCCATCGAGGCCCTGACCAACCGTTCCAGCTGGTGACAGGTACTTCCACCTGTTGTGAGACCAGGGTATCAGCTGTTCCCTAACAAGGTGACAAAGGCCAAAAGGGAGAGCAGTGCTAAGCCTGAAGGGACCTACGTAGTCTGCTAATATTCCTTTAGGAACAGGTGTAGTCTGATATGCTGATGTAGGGCTGACTGACAGCTAGAGTGCTAGTGTATTAACCAGATCTGATACAGGGATCTTCACCGGGCCTCACAGCTGGAGGAATATCTTAGGAATTAAAAAATGGGGGACTGAGAGCCCTTCCAACAGATTGAAGCTACTTTTATGTAAAAGTAGTCATGTTTGCATGTTGAGATAGCTAGCCATAGCCTTTTCTCAGTCTTTAGGATGACTGTTCAAATGGTGAACTGGTGTCATACCCCTAACCATGTTATAAGAAACTATCCATGCCCTTGTCCTGCAAACAGAGAGCAGAGAAGGGTTCCCCTTTGGAGCTGTCAACAAATTCTGTCCAGTCACAGCCTTAGGAAGCTGGCAGGCTTTGAAGGACTGCCTCCAGCCACAGTTGGCTCCCCACTGAGGCTCTCAGTAGGGAGCTAGAAGCACAAGAAAACTGACATGCCTTCTCTGCCTCAAGGTCTTGCCAGTAGCACGAGCACTGAAGTATTCCCAGCAGTCAGGATTGCTGTAGGGGCACAAAGAAAAATAAGGTGTTTATAGCTGTGAAGGATGGATGGTTCAGGGTCCAAAACATAAATAATCAATTCAATTCATTACACCAGTTCATCTGACCTCAAAGATGTCTAATATTCAAAGAACATTTTTCTTTTACGTGTGTATAAATGTTGCTTTATCATGTGAGATGCAAGTGATTCTACTGAACTTGGAATCAACATACTTGTGTTTCACACCCTGAGACTGTTAATTGTGAAATAACACAATTGTTGAAGGCTATTTTCCCTCAGCTTCCTCACTGTTCCCCTTTCTTTCCAGTGTCACAGTAATTAATTTCTAGTCTTTGTAATCCTGTCTTGCTCCATTCTGTCTTTGAACTTGCAACTAACTTCTTATTCACTTAAAATGTTTATTTGCCTTGCTTGGGCAAATAAACATTAAGCCTTTTGTATGTTCCTGTATGAAAAGCTTTCCCCTTGTCTTGATTAATCATGTCAATAGTTTTCCTGCTGTGACTCACTTAGTTTTCCTGTCCCCAGAAGAGGATATCAGATTTGTGAGGCTTGATCCTTCTTTTGTGAGTCCACACTAATAGTACTTAGAAAGAATAGCAGCTTTATTCTGCTCTGCCCAAAAGTAAGGCACTGCCACCTTTTGTTTCTGGGTAAGAGGATCTGCAGGTTTTCTCTGTAACATGTTCCATTTTCTCTTGAATGTACTTATCTTTCAATGTGTCTTATCTTTTGTTAGCTGTCCAAAGATCATTTGCTCTTACCTCTTCAACTGTAACAGAGTTAACCTGACATCTGATTCAAAAGAGACTAACTGGGTCAAACTTAGTTCTCCTCAGAATACTTGAAAAAAGGCAAAAGCAAGCAATAGTATCGTTGATTACAGGCAGACAGGCATGATAAACCCACCTCCACAACAGATGTGACATGTAATTAAGACAGAAGAAGAAGGAATGGGACTAACTCATGCTGGCTTAATAGGGACAGGGAGTCAATAATACATATTTATATATTGTACAGGAATTTTATTTTCATTTGGCTACAGTTTGTCTATAACCTTGCCAGATGTCCTCAAAAGGCCAGGCAGCAACTGTTGTGGTGGTAGTGTCATGCTGCACCTTCAGCAGGCCTTCATGTCTCATGTGACATATAATCCCATCAGTCCATGTGGGTTCCTTTAGTTTTCACCCTTTACATAATCAAACACACTAGACGAGGCCATAACAGAAGTTATCAATAAAGCAGTCTATTTTAAAAGACAAATTACTTCATAGTAACTTACCATCAGAAAGAAAAATATCCGAAGTGTTTGGCAATTATCTATGTACCGTCAGTTAAACAATACACCGAGTATTGTATTTATGCTAACAAGATCCTGTAATTGTTTAATTGTATTTCATTAACAGTCAGGACATGCAGCTATGGGTGAGGATTTTGTTAGTAGATACAAAACACACAGGACAAAAATATCCAGGTCCTATTCTAGAACTAAGGAACGGCCCTAGGACTATTAATATAACTAATAACTTATTAAAATATAACTATTAAAATATAGCTATTAAACTCTAATGGCTCAACTATAAGACCTTCCCACCACAAAACCTGAGATGCTTCATGTAATTCTCCACCTAAACCACATTCATTTTATGTTTTAGCAACAAGCCACTTATTAGCAACTAATTATTCCTTTTTCATCTGGATCTGAGAGTTTCCTTTTGTAAGTTCCAATAGGTTCCATATTAGATGTATATTTATTCTTATATACTGCATAGAAATCTAGGATCAGTGCATTACCGCACATCCAAGCTTTCTCTGCTTACATTTCCCTTTACTTGATACAAAAAGAGAAAAGAGGGCCAGACAGCTGCTGGAAATCATTTTGGCATTACTGACTTTGTGGGTTCTATCCTGATTTAGCTGCAAAAAATCTTGCTGCAAAAGCCTTTGGAGACAGAATCAAGTCTCAGGTTTGACCGTGTGGAAGACATTCTTCTTTTGGAACCCAAAGAGTCTTCCACATTTGTGAAGGATACTCTTGATACTCTAAGTTTTCCACAAGCTCCTTACCTGAGTAGCTTTTTTTCTTGAACAAGGCTAAATGTCTTTCTCTTAGAAGCATTTTAGAGTCCCTGGGTAGCACTGGAAATAGTCCTCTTGACAAGATACTTGCTTTGAATATGTGCTACTGATACACAACTCACGCATGGAAATGTTCACAAACCCTGGTTAGGGTCCACTTGACTGTTTTGCTGCAATCAATGAAAATGACTCATCTTTTATTGCAGTGCAGAGTTCACCAGTCTGCTAAATCACGCACTACTATTAAATCAGGCTGTTAGATGCTTGCTTAATTGTACTGCGCAATGCATGCATAAGATGCCAGAATTATTCCACGTGTACACAAGATTATGTATTCTGGTCAGTGATGCAGGGGAATGAAAAGCAGCCGATCAAGGTTCGAAATCCACTGGTAACACTGACTGTCTCTCCTAGATTCCACGCTTGCTAAACACAAAACTGGTGATCCAGAAGTTTTTATTGCTGTGTTAGCATGCCATTCCTTTCAAATTCACCAGCTCCAGTAAGAAGCAGAGTTTAGGTATCTCATTTTATTAACAAGGGCGCATGACTTCCAGTCAGACTGAAGCATAAGGCTGTGGAAACAGAGCTCATCAGTGCTGACCTATCCTAAATTACAGAATTTATAACTAGTTACTTTGTTTCTCCATATCATCTCAAAAAAGTTTTCACAGGGCTGCTGTTTACTTCTGTTTAATTGATTGTTTACTTCTGTATGCTATTCTCATATTCAGAAACAGAACCACACACCCCCAGTGCTCAAAACCAGCAGTCAAGTCAACTTAATAAATCAATAATGTTAATATAACTGGTTTCAGATTCATATCCTACTGTGCTTTATAATGTAGTAGTGTTTTCTTTCAAATTGGCAAGCCTGGGCAGGTAGCTAACATGGCTTTGCACAAGGGCAAATTTTCCTCAGCTCTAACTGGAGTTTCCAGATACTCAGTGCCTCTGAAAGGCATGTCCAACTCAGACATTTAAAATCAGGCTGCCTTAGAAGCTGAGTTCTAGCTCTTCATGCTTTAATTTTCCCAATAGTAAAATTAAAATGATGGTTTCACTTTGTTATTAGCAAATAAATGTGAGATGCGCTCAGTGACCTTCAGTCTTTGGGAAAGTTTTGATCTATAGTCCAATGTAGGCTTGGAACTAGATGATCTTTAAGGTCCCTTCTAACCCAAACTATCCTATGATTCTGTGATTTTATGCTCTATATCTAATCTAGCGCTCTTACAGCTTTATCATACAACAGGAGGGGGAAAAGTTTTCTTAATCTGAATAAGAAAGTATTCTTCATCTGAACTAACTAAATAAAAGTCCTGCTGAAGGAAAAATGTTTGTAGGTGTCATATCAGTAGGATAGTGCAAGAAGCATGATAGCTAATCTGTAAATTTGTGTGAAACCTACACCTTCATTGACATTGTACATTCAGAAGGCAAATCTAAGAATGCTTCTTTCCTTTTCTTTTTAAAAGCAGGTTACTTTCCCAAGCTCTTTGTCTTCATTCTGCTGTATGAGGTTACTTGTTCCTTAGATTTATTGTCAAAGGGCTTTCTGGGAGTGTTTCTTAATTTACTTCGGGCAAGATTAAGGCTAGCTAAGCTCGCCTTGACAGGTTCAAAACAGATAACAAGCAACTTGCATGAGGACGTGGGAGGATGTTTCTCAATGTTCTGTCCTCTGAAGTTCAAGGGAAGTTAGTAAAACAGGCAAACGCTGAAGGTTGTTCTTTGCCAGCTTCTGTTTCCACTTAAAACAACAGAAGTACAGACATCAGCAAGTCCACGACAGTCCAAACCTGTAACAGAAACTGAAATGGAGTCCGGAACGAGAAGAAAATCACTTATAACAGAATAAAAAAATAGTATCTCCATAGACTTAATTGAATTTCTGAAAGTGATGGAAGTTCAGCACTTAGACTTCATTTTGTTAAGTATATTCTGAAGGTTTAAAGAATCTGGTCTTCTTTCCCACATGCCCACCAGGGCATGATTCCATCAGTCACGAGCCTTCAGAATTACTTTGGATAGCTCAGCAATTACGCATCTTAATGTATCCACTTGTATCAAGTTCACAAATAATTAATGGATAATAATCTCAAATTTGTTATGGAGACGAGCAACCACATTTGTTTCAGAGTATGATGACAATATTCTGAAGCCATCAAAGTTCACTGAAGAGGAACTGAAAGGCATTTTAATCAACAAAACCACTGAATTCTTATTTCTCTGAAGCCCTGGCAGGTTAAATGCAAAGACAAAAGGATACAAAGAAATGGAGAAGAAATTGCTAGTTTAACATTTCCTCGGTATCTCCTGTTCTGTAGATACAGGACATGTCAACACCTTCTCAGATCTGCCAAAGGAGACAACTGTGTAATACTCTTCAAACCATGTCCATCAAATTAAACCTGGTTATTTCAGATAGCTTGAATAACATTGTTAACTCATCTCACATTGCCTCACATGGGTTAATGAATAAATAATTTACACAAGAAGCTCAACTTCTAGATCTGAAACTCGTGTAACTTGGTAGAGGATAACAATCTGTTCCATCAGCATTGGTGAAACAAAAAGAAACTGCTCCTCCCCTTTACAATACTGTAATCATGCAGTAAAATCACAGAAGAGAACTTGGAAGAATTACATTCTCACCAAAGTATAATTTCATACATTAATAGTCTCCTAGGAATTAATTTTGAAACAATGGGAATGAGGGCTTGACACAGTACCTTGATATTCTCTTTGTAAAGCCCTGTTCTGTAACCAAATGAACAAAAGGTATTGAGCCTACAAAAAACTCTGCAGTAAGACAGTGAAACTGTGATCATAAGATGTTCCAGGACTAAGGTAAAGCCAGCTTCAATTTTGTGTACAGAACAGCATCATTTGTTGGAACTGCATCTTCCATCCCTACAAGGAGACACGAAAAGGGCAAAGAAGGGGGACTACAAAAGCGAGGAATGTAATGGAATGATCAAGGCCATCAGGCTCTTTTGGGGACTGTATTAATGCCAGGTGAAGCTCCAAATGGATTTTTTTGGTAGATTTTTTGGGATATCATTTCTTAGATAATCTTGGATATTCCTGGAAGGCACATGCACCTTTGGTACCAGTTACAGACTGTTGTAGTTCCCCTCTTCAGTCAACAGTTTTCTATAACCAGACTGAAATCTGGTTCCTAATTTCCTGGGTCTGGACAGACACCTTTCATAGTGCTGACTGTTAGGCATGTTCACAAGCACAGTTTTCTCCCAGGGTACATATCAGTATGATTGCTTCAAACTCTAAAATAAAGATCAAATTTTCACACATGTATATATACTAATTATTGTGGAGAATAGATTATAAAGCAGAAGACTGGACATGAGGATTGTAAATTGCTCAAGTGGCCTTGCAGCTGGGAATAACTCTTGATAAGCATATATGAAGAGTAGGCCAGTGATCCTCTAGCATGGACTGAATTTAAGAGTGCCTGCATGTCCACTTCTATACCTCTGCCCAGGTATTTCTTTGGGGACACCCCAGTTCACAGGGTAATGGAAATTGATTCAGTCTTTGAGTTCAAGCCACATGTTTGCTGTTGTTCTGTCTGCCTGCCTGTGTCAACTCACACACTAATGTCTGCGAATGTAACTACTGTAAGTGCATCTCTCCTCACAGAACACTGGCTGCCGGGGTTGTGAGTTCAAGAAAGTCTGAGGACACCATGCTGCACAGACTGGCGACTCCGTAACGGAGGGGAGCTGGGAGCTGGAGGAGACACCAAAAGCTTGCCCAAAGCCCAGGACATCAGGCAAGTTCGAGGTCATGAGACAGGGCTGGGGAAAGCCAGGAATACAAGCCAGCAATTGAGAGTTAGGATCAGGCCCTGTAAGGATAACGAGTGATCACCAGACAGGGCCATAGTGATGAGGAAGGTCCAAGGTCAGGATAGGACATCATCCTGTGGCCTAGGATCTGGACCCAGATTAGCAGGCTAAAGGCCAGGCGTCGACAGGATTGTGATGTAGTAGCAGCTGCAGCTCAGGTAGGATCCAATCACAAGAGCAGCACCTTAGGTCAGTTCCCACAAGAGGCTGAGGACTTTCTGCAGTGCTGTCTGGAAGGAATGTCTTTTGGATCTCTCTAAGCTTACCAGAGAGAGGAGATAGTCCTCAACAGTACTTAACTGGCCCTGCGGCAGCCAAACCCCCAGGATGAGGGATGGTCTCTTCAAACAAGTGTATTTCATAGCTCCAGTAACCAACAACTGCTGAGAGGAGGAAAAAACTAACTCAAGGCTGAAGAACTCTTCTCATGTCCTGTCAAGCCAACTTCTTGCTCATTCCAGGCTTCTTCGGCTTTTTCCCTTCTTCTGCCAGATACTTTAGGTTTCTATATTTAAGCTTAAAAGCAGAAGGATGATACAAAGAGAAAACAAAGCTGTAAGCTACCACATGCCTGCTAAAAAAGGTAACAGTATGTCTCTTCCTTTAAGAGGTTAGGAGAATAGGTTTATAAATTCACCCCAGTTTAGCTGCTTAGTAAGTAAATAGTGCTAAGGTTGTGACTGATCTTTCAAATAAGAATTATGACAGATAGCCATTAACAATTATTTCATTAAATTGCTGCTAGCTTCACATAAGGATGAACAACCAGAGATCTCTGCAAGTGATTTTTCACCCAAATTTCAGGAAGCAGGCACTGAATCTAAAGGCATGCAAAGAGCCATTGGAATATCCATGCTTTTCCCACTCCAGCAGTGGGAGGGTTCCAGGCAAACTCCTTTCTGAAAACCTTTTTTCTGAACATCTGTAAACATCTCCCTATAAGGGAGGCATCTCCCTTTAGTACCTTAAGCAAATGGAACCTGCTTTAAGCTTTACTTGTAAAAATATCTCCAGTCTTTCTTCCTGACACCTACTAAGTCTGTGTCTCTTCAACTTTTCTTACTTTATCGCAACCGGGTCTTACTTGCAATAAGCAGGTGCACTTTTGGCTTAGTCAGCATTCTGTTCTACCTAGGCTGCCTTTTTTTAAATAAAGCATATTGTGTGGGGTTAAAACCTATTCCCCTACACTCAAAACCTCAGTGTTTTTTCCTTGACTTTCCTCAGAACTATTCAGCTAATTGTGAAGTCTTCTTCTCATATGGAAGCACTTTTTCTGGATGTGAACAATAGTGAGTCAGCGAGTCAGCAGACGGCAAGCTTCCTGAGTGAGGTCAGCAGTTCCTATTTCCCCTCTATTCTGTATTGCAGTGGAATGTGTCAGACAAAGATTGCCAGGCTGTTGTATGTATTTACCAGAATTGCTAAATTCTGGTAATGTTCACAGTCTTTTGTATCAAAATCAACACCCGTGATTTTAAAAATAAGAGAAGACAATGGATTCACAAATTAGGGTATCTTCTCCCTGGTATTTTTTAATTGCTCATCCCTCTGATCAGTAACTACATTTACAGAAATACTAAGGACAGAACTTGTCAGGTAGCAGAAATACAATCATTTATTCATCTAAATAATTAATGTCACTACCTCACTTTTTGCTAAATCCCTTCAGCGCAGCCTATTTATAAAGCTCCCTTTATGATAAAACTGCAAGATTATGGAGCTCCTGGCAAAAAACAGACATCATGGCTTCCTTCACAGACATGTAATATTTCTTATAGCAACTGAAACTAAGAAAAAGAAAACCAAAAAAACCCCTCAGCTCTCTGCTATTGTTTCATAAGAACTTTAAAATTTTGGAACCACTAACAGTGACATGTGAAAATGTAATTCCAAAGAAAAAATAATAACTTCCCAAAACCACATGATCTTCTCAAATGTATTATATACAATTTAAAGCATGAAACATGGTGCTCCTAATGGAAATTATGCTAGTAACACTAAATAATAATTAAATTCAGAATTATTTTGCACCAATAATTAGTAAAGTGTATGGGAACCTAATTAGGAGCAAAAGAGCTGCTTTATTGTTATTATTATTGTTATTAAACAACCATTCCACTTCTGACAGTCCTAATTCTCAGACTTAAACTATACATTAGAAACTTGTTATTAACTTCACTAAACTTTGGATTATAATGCATGTGATCTGTCTAACATCCCTCAACAAGCAGACAGAGATTCCAACAGGCACTGAATAAATCTCTTAGGATTTGGAGGCCACTCTTCTATGTCAGGCCTTTTCCTGACAAAAAAAGTTTCTATTTTCTTAGATTATTGGCAGACAGTGATAAAGTCTCTCCTAAACCTCTTTTTCTCCAGGCTTAACAACCCCAGCTCCTCAGCTGCTCCCCAGAAGGTTTGTGCTCCAGACCCTTCACCAGCTTCATTGCCCTTCTCTGGACTTGCTCCAGCACCTCAGTGTCTGTCCCATAGTGAGAGACAGGCCCAAAACTGAACGCAGGGTTTGAGGTGTGGCCTCATCAGTGCCAAGCACAGGGGGACAATCCCTGCCCTGGCCCTGCTGGCCACACCATTGCTGATACAGGGCAGGATGCCATTGGCCTTCTTGGCCACCTGGGCACAGCTGGCTCATGTCCAGCTGCTGTCACCAGCACCCCCACAGTCTTTCCCAGCTTTTCAGCCANCACTGGGCAGCTTTCCAGCCACTCTGCCCAACGCCTATAGTGCTACGTGGGGTTGTTGTGCCCCAAGGGAAAGACCTGGCACTTGGCCTTGTTTAACCTCATTTAGTTTGCCTCTTAATTCTGCTTACTGTTGTAACTTCACTTGCTTTTTCTCCACTAGTAGTTATTTAATGTTCCTGTAAGTACCATTGCTAGCCAAATTGTTTAGGTAGTGGGTCAATCACAATCTAAGGTTGTTAATAAGTAAGGTATTTTAGTTTTATACATATATTTACTAAATTCATAGTTGGATGTGAGCAACGCATTCAATTTTTTGATAAAAAGATTCTTGGTATCTTCTCATAGACAAACATTTAGCTGCCATATTCTTGAATAAATCCCACATTGTTTATGAAAGCATTGTCCTATGCTGAATATTCAAAAAATAAAAATAGATTTTGGCATTAGATGGCGTTCCATGTCTACTTTGAAAAAATAGGAAATTACTGTAAATGCTGACCATGAATTTTGTCTTACCAATTTACTGATGATCTTTTCTGCATTTAAGTGGATTTAGTTTCTCAAACCCTTGAAATGTCTTTGCCAATGGTAACGAGCAGGAATAAAGAAGAAATCTATAGTCAGAGGAATATAGTTTTAAAGCAGACTATATTTTTGGTAACTTTCATCACTATAACATCATGTAATTTAGAATTTAACTTTTAATTCTATTATTGGATGCAAGCAAATGTTCTGAAGACCAGAAAAACAAGTATTTACAAAAATCCTTGGGAACACCAAGCTCTTCCAATTCCTTAATATATTTGATACTGAAATTGGCCAGATAGAAACTTTCTAACACAGTTTTGAGTATTAGAAAGCAGGCCTTCATTACAGCATGCTGGTCACTCGGGGGACCCTTCCTCCATTTGCGTGCCCTGAGCATCGAGTGAACTGAGTTTTATCATACACACTGATTACTTATTCATCAGCTATCCCCACTTACTTGACTTTATTTGACCTAGTCACACTCCTTACCAGAAGTCCTTCTATGATTCTTTGGGGTCTGTCTTCAATGTCCAGTGTCCCTTCTATGTGGCTGTTCCTTGACCCCTGTTTTTGATAAGTGCAATATCGCTGTTTTGCATAACTTCTACTTTGTCAGCCTCACAGAGCTGAGCTGGCGTCCTGCTTGCATTTTGCATGACTTCTGTTTGCCTAAGTTACATCTTTTATCTATTTTTCCAAAGTTGTGCTGTTGTGTTCTACTGTCCTTGATAAGAGTAAAATGTGGTTCTGCTCTACTGTCCTCATCAGTTTGGCCAGTCTCTAAATGGTTTGATAAGTAGATAAACACAAAATCCAAGACTTGACACAGTAGCTGAAATGAGCTTTTCCAGCACTTTCTCTACTCACCCTAACTAAATTATTCAGAAAGGTAGAATATAACCATTATGCTTGGCAAAAAAAAAAATCCAAAGGACACTAAAAAGAAAAAAAGGCTACAAATTCACACAGATATGAAAAGCAATAAACATTAAGCAACATTCCTGAAAAAGACTAAATTCAAGATAATGAAAGAATTTAAGAGCTTTCATCCTGTAAAATTAATACTTGTCATATGAACTTGCCACTTTTCATTAACAATAGTTTGATGACAGAAGTCTATCCAACCCACCTAGCTGTCCCTGCATGCACACTGACAAACCCCCACAAAACCAAACTGTTTCTGTGACAGCAGGTGAACAAGCTTTCTCAGGCTCCAGAACTGTATAAAACTTCAGACTCTTGAATAGGAGACACAAGGAGGAAAAAAACCAGACACATTTCTGTTGTGAACTCATACATAAAAAGATGGTTGTGGATAACCAATGATACATACAAAGACAACAGAATACTGCTGTTTCTTGGAGTGCTTAACTCTACAGGCAATAGTGAAGGTTAACTAGTCCTAATGAACTCCTCTGATCACCTTATATCTACTGCAGTACAATTCCAAGGTATCAAAATCACATCTATATAAGCTTTATCATTCCATTATAGAGCCAAAAGACGGAAATCAGTAGGATACAAGCTAAAGATGGTAGATTTTCTTTACAGTTAATATAGACTAACGCTCATTCATAAGGCCTTTCAGCTGCTCAGAACACGGCCAGGTTTGTCTGACTTTAAGTTTTATATAGCTGGCTGTGACTCATTGTATTTTTGTGCAATATGAGGATGCCCCAGTGGTCATACAGCTCCACTGGGAACCTGGGGTCACACTTGTAAATGCATTTAATTGTCCTAAGATGCAAAAAAGAACAGAACAGAGTGTTCTCTACTGAAGTATCACATTAACTGTCAGGGAATATAAAGCATCTAAGCTTTTTTATAAAGTTCTACCTTTTAGTACTAAATACTTTTATAAATCTGCTTCCTCCAACAGTTACTCAAAAGCTTCTCCTGTGAAAGCATATCAGCAAATAGATGACATGTCCTTACTGTACCAGAGCATGTACTGTCACTTCACTAAGGTGGGATGAAGGTAGGAGGTTTGCTATGACAGTAGCACTGCTCTGAGCCATTTCCTAAGTGCGTATGGAGTAAAATGACCAACACTGGCTCAGCAGGTGCACAGTAATGCATAGCAAGTGGAGATTTATTGCAAAACAGAGCAATTATTTTGGAACAGCTTCTACACAGAGGGCAATTCCATGTATTTAGAGCATATCAGATTACTTTATTACAGATACAACAGTCAATTTCACTATGCAGACAAATTTCTTATTCTTTATAAAATAATCTCTAAAAAAATACCTTATATTTAAGGCTACAGAGTATTTTACCATACCCTACTGTTTCTGTTAATCATATTAATTAGTTTCAGCTTCACTACCTAATAGAATAGTTTACTGATCCCAACAGTAAGCTTTTCTGTAATACATGAAGCAAGC
Source organism: Oriolus oriolus (assembly GCA_013400235.1). NCBI lineage: Eukaryota > Metazoa > Chordata > Aves > Passeriformes > Corvidae > Oriolus > Oriolus oriolus. Next base: position 8,773 of record VXBT01007211.1, on the reverse strand, counting down.
TTGACACAAATTTAAGATTTCTTGTTAGTACTCTGGAAAATAGTTTTTAATGTTTTCTTGATGGTACTTTTAATAGAAAAAGCACCCTCACTTCCAGTAATTTCCTACAGTAACGGAAACCTTTCAAATTTCTTATCAATTTGAAGTTCATATGACAAATATGAATTGAGTATGACCTTGCTCTTGCTGGAAAAGGACAAACTCCACTGTACAGAATGCTTGATGTAAGTACATCCCTACCCTATTTAGAATTATTCACATTCCACTCTATAAGCTATTGAAAGAACGTATTCTGTGGTTTCTCTCCACATCTTCTTGATGCATTTTACAGTTTCACTTTCCTGGGATTAAAGTGTATGTGCAAAGCACTACATATAACGATTTTTAATCAGTCAAGGGAGTTTCATGGGGATGATTATGTCTTTGAAGTTGAACTAGAAAAATGCCCATGATCTATTGACAAAAAATTAAATCTGCAAAATGGTGCTTTGGACATAATAGAAAGGGGGTAACCATATAATTTCCCTCTCAGCTAGTTTAAGCACAGGTCTACCAGAAAAACAAAGATAAAGACTTTTAAAATGAGCTATGATTCTGGCAATCTTGAGGAATTCAAGACTTTCTATATGAGCTATGACAACAAAATACAGGCTTTGGAAAGTTAGGGAGCAATTGTAACTTATGTGGTATTTTAATAACCTTAGCTGTTAGACCACACAAAAGAAAAAGATTCATAGGCAGACTAAAGAAGAGAGACTAGGCTTGAAATGCAAGTTTGGTTTAATACTTAAATTGTAATTTTTTTTTTTTTTAAATCAAGCACACCTAGAAATGACAGTATGTGCATCTTAGCCTGTCTCTTTGTAAATGCTGAGAGTGGATTTAAAGCATAGGTGGTGTAATATCATACAAAAAGTGAACTAAAACTAGTTACATTTTTAATGGCGAACCCCATGGCTTGCAAAAATTTGCTAAACAAGACATCCAGATACGTTTCTTGGCAGCTTTTCTTTTCTATGGCCTCACCCTGGTAGGATGTACTCAGGAGATATCACACCTATCTGAAGGGACAGAGAAAGCCAGCTGCATATCTTGGTAGCAAGCCTTCGTCCTGAGGATTGCTAAAAGGCTCTGATGGAGCCGTTAACAAAAGAATTAGTCTGTCGTTGTGACCCCAGGTATAACTTTCTCCTGTGTATTGTAAAAAGCCTGAAGAGAAGGAACATCTCTCAGTTCTTTCAGTGAAAGCAACTCTTTTTCAGATTGTAAAATCAAAATAAAACGTCTAAACATAAATTCTCCCAACATTAAAAACTAAGATTATCTAATTTCAGTTTCATCCCTCTTGGATACAGCTGCTTTTTAAAAATTCATCAAAATGTGTTTCAGCTCTAAAAACTGTATCAAACAAACACACACTGCAGGTCAGGTAGTGTGCTTTGGTGTTTTCCTTTCCTGTATGTAATTTCAGGAAAGCATCATTTCCCATGTGACAGGAGGAGGTGTCATGGTTATCTGTACAAACAGGTGTGTCTGTGTTTTCTTCATACTGTGGGATAAAGTCCAGTGGTAATACCCTTTTTTCTCACTTACATTTTCCTGAACTTTCAGGCACCAAATGCTATCCTAAGCAGTTCCCTGCAAGGCAGCTTTGAAATACAACTAGGAATAGTAAGTACCTTTAAAACAAGCCAAGCCAGCCATACGTAACAGCTGAATACAGAAGCATTTACTTACAACGATGAAGATATGACTATTCCATAACCAACTGGAAATGCTGTTAAAATACAGGATCTCAGAGTACTTGAAAAGTACTTTAAGTATGTCTGCGTAACCATACAACTCTCCAGGTTATCAGAGGTTTACCAATAATTTGTTGGTAACAGAAGTAGCTGAGTCCAGTAATTCATAACAGGTTTTTTGCTTTTGTTGCCAAAGTATCTCCATTTTTAATATTTGTTTTGCATCCTCATCTCTCACTCAACTCAAGCCATAAAAACCTTGTCAGAACATGAGTCATTCTGTGCATCTCTGCAACTGAAGCACCAAAGAAGAGCAGCAGCACTTTATCAGAATATTCAGGTCACTTCATCTGCCTTGTGAAACCACCCACTGGAAACACATATCATGGTGTAAGTTACACAACAACTCTTGCCAGTGTGAACATTTAAACACTAGTCACACTGAACCTGCAGAGCATTCTCTACTACAAATACACTACTTAGTCCATCAGCTAACTTATGATACAGGTTTGGAACAAAGATATTTCCAAATATATTTCCTTATATTTCTCAATCAGTCCTCAAAAACATAGTAGAAAGCAGTACACCTCAGTTTTAGATGTAGGGTAGAACCCCGACTGGCCAAATATGTCAAAGTTTTTACTTTTTTAGTACTTTTTTGACTGTTTAATTGAGCTGTTATTCAAATGCTATCACAACACAATGGTGAGCTTTTGACATTAAAGAGCAGAAAGTTCTGAATAATCTTTCATTAGCATTACAAGAAAGCAATCTGTAAATGAACCAGTTCAGTATACAGACTGTAGCTGCAGAGTGCTTACAGGTCATCGGCATCTAACACACTTCATAGCTCAATTAGAAACCATAGCAACTGTACTCAATATGCAGGTTTACACCCTGCAATAAAAGTGTATTAGCAAGGCAAGTACATAAGATTGACTAACAACTTGATGCAAAAAAGGTCAAACTCTACAGCTGTGCTTACAAGCAGCCTCTATCTAAAAAAACAAAAAAATGCAGGCTGAAACAAACCATCTTGCTTAAAACACTCTGCATTTCTGAAGCTTCCTAGCCAAAATTAGCTGATATAATGGAGCAGCTTCTCTTTGGCTTCTCAATCATCGCCACAGAAAATGCACCTCCTTCTGTGTCTGCTGGAAGAGCTTGACAAGCTGCCTACACTGCCGGCTTACAAACAGCTGCACAGCCCCATGGCCCAGCGACCAGCTTCAGCCACCACCACCTGCCAGAGCTAGGCTTACAGATGAGCAATGAGCCATTCCAACCACGGCTATCTCACTGGGAGCCAGCACCACAGCCCAGTCAAAGGGCTGCCAACATATAGCTGAGGCCACACTGTACAAACAACTAACTGGAAGGAAATTGTGCCACTGGGAACTGGCTCCAGCCAAGGAAGACAGGGGCACAAATACACCCCACACAGCTCAGTCACAGGACAGAGCATGGAGAGCACATGCAGGATGAACCTTCCCTAGTGGCTGAACCCTCTAGCCACTGCTGCAGCAGTACCAACAGCAGGTAAGCACCTCTGTTGCTAGATTTCCAAAGCAGAGTTGAAAAGCCAGAAAAAAGGTTACTTGGAGTGGTTTCCCTTGTGGTTTCACTCCATTCAGTGAGTAGGGTGGAGACTCCAGACACCGTCTTCAGAATCATGTGGGTCAGTGCAGGGTGCATTTTGTTTTTCCATCTTAAGAGCATATTTGCATAGTTCCAGTTTAACTCGGACTGGAAGGTGGTTCTCAATGAGGTCCATTTAATAACGCAGTTTCCAAAAGTAACATGTTATACACACTCCTGGGGAGCTTGAAGAGAAAGGGATGAAAGGACCTCCACCACTACAATGTGCAAATGAAGGCAAGCACCTTTGCAATTCAAATCCACCCACTGTACAGAGACACCTGTACTTCACTCAAAGTCACTTCCAGAAATAAACACCTAAATTAATCTGGGCTAAACTATGACCAATTTAACACAGTTTCAAAGTAACTCTGGACCAGGAGTAACCTGCAATACAGGGAGTTACTCCTGATTTACATCAGTAGCTCCCACAATATGCAGAGCAGTTATGTTCAGATCTGACCTAACCACCTTTTCTCCTGGCATTTTTCTCCCTTCTTAATGAATCCTGAACACTTCAGTATGACTACTGAAGCAGAGATACAGGCTGAGGGTTATTTCAGGGTCTGAAAGGTATGCAGAGACTATTTATCCTCTTCAACCAATAAAATTCAGAAACAAGTGTTGACTATTTCCCCCTAACTATAAAAGAGCAGATATAACATTCTTCTGCTCACTGCTGCACAGGCTGCATTGCATCCCATTTCTACTATCTTAGGCCTATCTTACCACTGCCACCATAACAGTGCTCCTGCTGCTGTCAAAGCAGGTGTGCCTATGACTGAAAATCAGAGTCTTCTCACCACTGCCAGACATGGGTGAGGCAGGGAAAACATGGGAGGAAGGTGGAGCAGGACACCACGCAAAGAGGCAGGTTGCTGTGAAGTTGCCACAATGAAGGGGAAGTTCAGCTGATAGCCTGTTTGAAGTTGCAGATGAATTATTTGTGCCCAAAGCAAGTGGAAAAATACTGCACCTTGCTGGGTAAGCACCTGTTTGAGCATCACTCTTGCTGCACTGTTAGGTTCTCCTTTAGCTGCAAACTTCTGCAGAAAGTTTACTCGACCTCAGCTTGCTCTGGGGTACTCCCAGGCAGAGGTCAACCCACTTCACCTGCTGGTGTAACTAATTTCCACTAATTGCTTTCAGCCCAGACCAATCGAAAGGGAACAAAAAAAAAGTCATTACAGTAATTACTTTTAACAGTGCTGCCATCACATGTAGGTACCCCCCTAGGAAAAAGTGAAGAGCAGCTGAGGTGCACCTTGGGAGGGCAGCCCTAGCTGTAAAGAACGTGCAACCTTTGCTTTTTACTTCCAACATGGGTAATGAAGCTCCCTACTGACATGACTCAGGACCAAGCCACGTAATGCCATCGTGAAACAACATCCCAATACTTTCAACCAGCAAGAAAGAATAGTGTATTAATTTTGTGCAATCCTAAATTATTACAATTTATGCACAGTAATACACTTCTGGTTGAATATTTTTTAGATAAATAAAAGTGCATATTACATTGAGACACAGCAAGGATTTGAAATTTGACATTTCTGTGCATCAGCATAAGAAATCAAGTGCCATGGTTTGAAGAGATTGTTACAGAGAACCAATGTTGTCAACAAGCGCTCCTTATGGAGAAGCTCTTTGTTACAGTCAAGATGACTCACCATGCTATATACTGCTTACTACCTAGCTATGCAAAAAAAAATCCCAAACCCCAAAACTACACTGCTTTGACCATTACTGTTGTTCATCTAATTTCCCCAAAATATTTCGGTTTTTATAGGAAACTGTCTAGAAAGGTTTAGCACCACTCTTGCTGCACTGTTAGGTTCTCCTTCAGCTGCAAACGTCTGCAAAAAGTTTACTCAGCCTCCTCTTGCTCTTACTAAAGCTTTTCTGTTCAATTTTACATTAGTGCAATCAGTCTCTTCCTTCTGCCTTTTGTTTTTGCTTCAAGCCAGAAGGGATGTCTCCCCGCTCTTCCTTAATACCATCACAAAACAAGGAACTCTCATTTCTGTGTATACATTCATGTGAGTCTCACAGGAAAGAAGGCACATGCAATACTATGGACTACAAACCATTTTGTTTTACTTTTTCCTTTAAAACTATGTTTAAAAGGAAAGAGAACAGTTTTTCTTTCTTTCTCAAACCATGCTATGTAATGAAACAGTTTTAGCATGTAGGTTCCATTTAGTTTCCATGAACAAAGCTGACATAGCAAGCATACCACAGAAGCCTCCATCACTGTCACAGGCAGACATTTTTCTCACCAATAAAACTTTTTCACATTATATCCAAATTTCTCACCTGTAAGTTGGATTTTTTAAACAAAATTTTGTGCTTATAATGTATATGAAAACACATGCATATAGTTCACTTCTCTACATCTACCTAATCTACAAGAGAAAGACTACTAATCTGTGCACAAACCCTACCATTAACACCAAAACAAGGATATGAATACCCTCAACTACTAGGAACTAGAGAATGTAATGTAAAAGCTTCATTTCACATAAGAATTTTATTTTTCTGAAGGATGTCCCAGTTCAATGAAAAACAGGAGTCAAATCAAGGAAATTTGCATGAGAAAATACCAAAATTTAAAGAGCCTGCAATTATTTTGAACACTGTCATTTTAACTTGGTTTAGTGACACCAGTAAATACTAAGGATTATAAATTATTCAAAACACCTTATGAAGCAGCATTCAAACTGCACATGAACAAAACTTTGAAAAGCTGATAGAAATCATTCCCAAATCCAGGAAATAATACATATATAGCATGTCCTTACTGAAATGATTGTACTTATCACTTCTGAGAACCCAGACAACACTCAACAGAGTAAGTCACCCTGGTTGTGAAATACATTTCTCCTAAACCTTCTTCCATCCCTTGCTAGCATAGGTAACTTGGAAAGGGTACATGATGCTGTACTTCATCTTCTAAACACCAAACATCAGTATGACCTTGATTTCCCTTATCAGCATAACTGTACTGTTACAATTCCTATACCATCAACTTGGTAGTGATACAAGGTGAGGTAGCAAAGCAGTAAAGGTGCACAACCTGTAGTCAGCGTAGCTTGTAGGAGCTGAGTGTTCTCACAGACTGGAATCCTGGATAGAATTTTATAGTGTAAATATAATGCCGTGTTGTAGTATAAATTTTTACATTATACTTAAAATGGCAGGACTTGAATTTCCATAAATTTTTAAACCCCCTCAACAATACATCAAGTATTATTTTTAGAAACTAAACCTCAACCAAACAAATATAAATGTTGGATCCATAACTCACTTCAAATTCTAACTGACAACTCCTTTAACTGAAAGTGTCAGAATTACTTTCCCTCTCTATAAATGGTAAGTCTCAAATCTTCAGATGAAGTGTGACCGTTCCAGTTCTCTCCCTACCTTCATTTTCAATGACAACATGAAGACAAGATAATTTTCAAGTTTCATGTATTATACTTACTCTAACACAATTTTGTTAGAACTGGAAAACAAACCTGGTTCAAAATACCCAGTTACGAGTTCAATCATGAAATTCTATTGAAGAAAAATTGAATATGCTTGTTCTTACCTTGGAAGGAAGACACTTTCCACTACATAGAAGTCTTGCATAAGAACATCTCTGTCTGGTTTTGATGTAAGGTTTCCCACCGTGTATCCTATGCCCAACTGGATAGCACCTTTAATAGCTGAAGATGCAGTCTGTGTAGAAAGTAAGAATTCAAGCATGAGTTCGCTAAAAGAAGATTTCTCTTCTTTATCAGTAATATTATAGTTAAACTCTTCGATCATTTTCATAATAACAACACCCTGTCATCTTTACATCCTAGACCTCAGTGAAATAACTGATTTTTAATTAAAATATTCAAAAGAATCACTATTGTAGCAAAATCTACAAAAGATCAATTCTCTGGTTTTACAAACTAAAACTTTTCAAATTGCTCAAATAATTTAGATGTGGGGTTCTAACTCAGTACAAAATCACAGAATAGCAGGTTGGAAAGGACCTCAAGAGGTTCAACCTTTCTTGACAAAAGCATGATTTAGACAAGACAGCCAAGCACCCTGTCAAGCCAAATCTCAAAAATGTCCCATGCTGGGGAATCCACCAATTCTGGGGAGATTATCCCACTGGCTGACTGCTTTCACTGTGAAATATTTCCACTTGAGTTCAAGTGGAATATCCCCAGGAGTAACTTTAACCCATTATCCTTCATATTTTCCATGTGATCCCTTGTAAAAATAGAGACTCTATCTTTTAGCCATGCTTTAAATACTGGAATGTGGTGATGTTGCAGCGGCTGAGCCAGCAGCGGTGGAAGCCGAAGAGCCAAAGAGCTCAGGAGCAGGAGAGGCCCGTTGGTGGGCGAGTTCCGAAGTTTAACATCACTCCCTGACTCAGGGTGAGAAGCCTCCCCCACCAGGCTTCACGGTTCTGTGCAGATTTGGTCTGTCTGGTTGGCCTATTGGCCATATGCCCCTTCTATCCCTTAAAAGGTTGTAACCCCGCCTTGTCTCCGCCCCTGTGCCCTCAAACCATTGGTTACTGGTACTCTGCCCACCTCCTTTCTGTACCCATATGTAAGTTTGTTACAGGCATCGGTTCTGGTTCTTTGTCTATGGACCCCTTCCTTGTGGGGCAATAAACCCTTGGAACTCTACACGAGGAATCCCTCCTGACTGTTTGCCTCTGGTAATGCATGAGCTATCCAGCTCAGTGTGAGTGTGTGCTTTTGTGGCTCCATCGGCATGGGTGCGAAAGTCAGCCTGCTAGCCTGCTAAGCGGCACCGCTGGAGCGATCTCTTGCCAGAAATGCTTTTGGGATAACACAGCAACCTCTCCACTGTATACCCGCACCGTGTTGTGGTGGTAAGGTTTCCCTCAACCTTCTTTGCTCAAGGTTGAACAAACCCAACACTCAGCCTCTCCTCATATGTCAGGCTTCCTAGCCCTTTGGTCATCTCTGTGGCCCTTCTTTGCATCGTTTTCAGCCTGTCCATATATTTTTTTGAAGAGTGGGGACCAAAACTGACAACAGTATTCCAGGTGTGGCCTGACAAACGCTGACAAGAATGGGACAATCTCTGCTGCTGATGCCCTTGTTGATGCAGCCCCGGATCTCACTGGGTTCCTTTGCTGCAGCAGCACCCTGCTCACTCATATTGAGCTTTTCACTCACTAGGACTCCCAGGGCCCTTTCCACAGAGCTGCTCCCCAGCCTTGTGCTCCCAGCCTGTGCTGCACTCCTGGATTTGCTTTCCCAGGTGTAAGACCTTACACTTGTCCTTTTTGAACTCCAAAAGGTTCTTCTTTGCTGCTCTTCCAACCTTAACACGTTTTCCTGCAGGGTAGCTCTCCCTTCCAAAGTGTTCAC
>VXBT01007210.1:0-31312 GCA_013400235.1 Oriolus oriolus | reverse complement strand
GAAAGAAAAGGAAAGGAAAAAAAAGAGAAAAGAAAAGGGAAGAAGATAATTTGCCCTTGACAATTAAAGTTAACTGTCATAATTACTGCAATGGAAGACTGAATGTATTGCTAAAGATCATTGTTTCACGCACTTAGAGGCAAAAAAAATGAGTTCAGAAAGTGTAGTTTTCTGACAGCTAGCAATTATGCATACAGAAAGAACATACCTTTAGTAGCACCTTTAGTAACTTATCAGAGGCTAATAAAAGTTGAAAGACACAAATAGGCCTCTTCTTTTTATATTCCATGTAAAAAGACTTCTTGTGCCTCTAAGTCCACATCCACTTTGTCCAGAGCATATTTTCTTATGTCTTATATACTGGAATCCAGGAACCTGAGAGAAACCCATAAATCATTTGGGAGAAACTAAGCTGTAGGCAAAGGCAAATTATTTAACAGTATTTCAGAAAGATAAATATAAGGACATTATTGAAAATGACATATATGGTAACCAGGGTCTTCCACAGTCATAGAGAGGAAACTCTCTGGTTGAGTCTGAGAAATAATATATATCTTAATGGATGAATGCAGGATAAAATTAAGCCAAAAATTAAAAATTTCATGGCTTCAAATAGTCTGGATATAAAGACTTTGACTCAATGCCCACAGGAGTGTATATAAAAGAAACCAATGGAAGAGCAGTAACAGCATCCAGAAACAGAATACGAAGACTGTCTTTGCCAGCACTGGTGTATGGACAAGTGGGAAAAGTAATTAAATTAATAAATTTCAATTAGGATGCTAATTAAAAGGCAGATGGGAAAGGCAAGCCTGTTTGAACAAACGGAACTTTTCTTGAATCTCAGTTACACCAGAAAAAAAAACCTGATAGTACCATTGATGCCTTAGGTTTTGACTTTTATATTTTTCAAGTCCTGTACTGCCTAGTGTGTAACTCTGATGTTTCTTGTGGCCTATTAACTACTGTTCTCTCATGCTGGTTAGTCATAACAAGCCACTCTAGGTTTGCTCTCCCTAGACACCTAGATTGTCCCAGGCCCCAAAATATGTAAATTAAGGCCTCTGAAGAGAAGGGCAAACCTGGGTTAGTTGCATCATTAACTGGGGTTGTAACGGGAGATTTGATCCTGGTATGCAAATGGACCAAACTTATAAAAGTGTGAAGAACTCGTGACCCAGGGTCCATCTCAGGTGTAGCCTTTTGAATGCTCAAGGTGTACCTTGAAGGCCCTTCAAATAAATACCTACCTTTATTCCCTTATTCTTGTCCAGTCTCTGTTTTTATGTGGCCATCTCAGGCATCACCATCACATTTATTTCTAATTGAAAAGCTCTTTGAGAGCCCAGTGTTTGTTTACAGGCTTGAGTTCTTTTCCTGTGTAGATAGTTTTTGCTCAATCTATTTTGGTATTGGACCTAAGTATGCATATCTGTTTTTGCACTGCGTGTACCATATAGGAACCACACTGCTCATTTCAACCCAGTAGGGCTACAATCATACTGAAAGCAAAATGTATTAGATTCCTTTTTTGAATATAGTTGTGCTATTATTTTTTGTTTGGAAATAAATCATTATTGTTTACTTTCTCATATCCAGCTTTCCTACAGTGATGGCTAGGTGTTAGATTTTATTATTCTTGTGATTTGCTATTCTTGTAATATAAGTCTAAAGCCGTATTTTTACATGTGAGATGAGAGTGGATTATCAGAGAAATAACAATCAACATCACTGTTTTTGCAAGATGGTAAGACTGGTCACTACTGCTTTCTTAACCTGCAAAAAACCATAAAAAAACCCACGAAATGAAGAAAAAACCCCACACAAACCCCCCCAAACAAACAGACCCCGAACCAAACCAAAACCCAAACAAACTACCAGCCAACAGAAAAAAAACACAACAGCATTTTAAACCATGCTGCAACACAGGAGGTGGCATTCAGAAAGTACTGACTCCATTTGTCTTAATTATAGAAGCTTAAATAAGATAAACTATGCATCTTGAGTACGTAGATATAAAAGAATAGGGAAATACTGGGTCAAAGAAAAATCCTCTGACTTTGTCTCAGTTGTATTTATACCATTTAATCTTACTTTACTTTATTCTTTTAAAAGTGCTTAATATTTCATCACATCTGTAAAAGTAATTCAACTTCAGCTGTTCTGAATGCACACAAAAGCCTTTCAGCAGTATAGCAGCACTAAGTTCATCACTCTATATGTATCACCTCCAAGAAAGGATATACCTTCAGGTTTACCAGTAGCAGTTTAAACTTGGTGGAAGGCTGTAGTCTTGAGCATCAGATCCTTTTTGTAAGTAAGAAAAAATTCTTACAGTTCTAGAGCTTGTGGGTATACCATCAAAATAAACTCTTGGCACATGAAAATCTTTGGAGACTAATTTTATCAAGATTAATTTTATCAAGTCATATTGGAATTGGACTGAAATACCAAGACACTTTTCTGGTGTATGTTTTGACAAATGTAAAGTACATAACAGTTGCTATCGGTTATTTTATGAATCTACTCTCTTATGAGATTTCAGATCTTTTACCTATTTACAAATTTACCTATTTAAAATTACCCACCATAAAATAATTATTTTCCTCTATTCCTTTTGATTCTATCTAATCTCTTCTTTGTAAAAAAAGAACGTTTCACTTTTCCAGGTCCTGTTGGGTAAGAAATTTTTTCAAAGTAATAAAATTTGAGTCCTGGATTATTGCTGAAGTTTAATCAAGAATGCATTTTGCCTACATTCATCAAGAGAGCAGCTACATACTAAGTGCGAAGTTACAGCTTGTAGTACACCTACTACACATGTGGGCATATGAGTCAGGATGGGAATAATGAGCCTGTGTAGAGATGGGTTGTCTGTCTGGCCTTGAATGAATGTTGGCTGTCCTGTGACACTGTTTTTGTCTCTGGAAGATTTTCAGAATCACTCCAATTTTACCTTTTTTTAAACTGATACATTCTGGCAGTAAGGAAAAGCTAGAAAACCATGTATAGATTGAATGTGAGAGAAAAGAACTTTCACTTTTTTGGATCAGTGACATTTCCATAGTCAGAAGATTTCAAATCAGGAGTCCACTAAAACCCCAAATAATGCACCATTTTGGTGGTTAAATGCATGCGTATTCTATTTTACCATATTGTTACGAGGGGCTTCAACAGTTCTCAACAGGATAAATCTCAGGCATTTTTCTTTTATGCTATGGAAAGAAAAAAACCTTTAATCAAAATTTCTTCATTGACTTGAACATCAGTGATGTTTTGATGACAGTGGCTACTAAAACATCTTGCTCCTTTACTGAATAAAATAGGTAAGAAAAGATTTATTCAGACAAGTATCTGTACTGGCTCCCTGTACGTCACAAACAGCTATTTACAAAGAGCGCTGAAAGGCTCATGCAACTCTTGTCTAGTCAAATATATGCCTTACAGACTGTTTAAAAGGTCTTTTTCTTTTTCTTTCCTTTTTTTAAGAATGTTTTTAAAAAATCTGACATTGACATTAATACTGAACTTATTTTACATGCAGTTGCAAGTTATTTTTTAAATGCACTACTCCACAAACCTAGGACATCATCATCCTTTTATTAAAAAGTGTTTACTTCAGGCTAAAACCCCATTATGTTCTTACATAAATCTTTTGGTGTAATAACAACAGTTATCTTTTCGTTGGCTTTGAGCCCTTAATTTCACTAACAGATTATTAATAGATCTGTAATATCGTTTTCCTCTACAGAGAACAAAACTGGAAGCAAAATGTATTGTTGACTTTGTAGTGAGTATACAATAGAGCCATAATAAAATCTGTCATCTCAGTGTGCAGCCAAAACACTTTATTTTACCAATGTAAGAAGAAAAGAGGCAGAGACAGTTGCTGTGGTGTGAGAGCATGGAAGTTTTGTTTCAAGCAGTTTACTGTTTCTTAAGTATCATCTCAAACCTGTGATCTGTAGAGCATTTTCTGGTGGACTGTGCAATTTTATCTCGTTAGAAGATGCTGGCATGATTCCTGGATGTCAGCTGCTGAACCACCTCTTAAGATAGCTTAAACAACATAGCAAATTGCTTAATATTCCTTTTTCATGCTAAAAATTGCTTAGTCATTTTGAAGCTGTGAATAGAGGGTCCATCAAGCAGGCTCCCTTTTGGGATGTGAACTGTCAAAAAAAATGCTTTGCAGTTCATCACTACCATTTTTACAGCAGAAGAATTTTTACTTTCTTAAATTCTTATGTTAGGCACATCCGTTTTGGTGTGTTTTTAATGAAATGGTCTGCTTCACCAAGATACAATGTTTAAAATGCCTCTCTTCTCACTGAGTACAGAAGGTTCAGGAGAGGTTGCTGATGAAATGCTTAAAGAAATAAATTCCCTGACTGACTCTGGAATAGCCATGAGACTTGCTGAAAAGGATGAATGATTCATCCCAATATACACCATTTTGGTCAGGTTATGAGTATGCTTTGGAAGGAGTTCTCATTGACTTCTAATCCTGTAGTTAAAGTAAAGGTTTACCCAGATATAGCATCAACTATTATTCTTGAGGGCAAGGAATTTTTGCACCAATTTTAGTTATGCAAGTGGTTATGCTTTTTATTTTTAAAGTCAACAGGCAAGAGCTTAGCTGGAAATATTCAGACAGCAGCTTTTCAGACACTGAGCACCAGTCACAGTGCATTTTAAATGCAACATTTTTTTCTTCTTTGGATTCTGTGTGGTCACTATGTCCCTTGGAGCAGTGTTATACCAAAATTCAAGTATCTGCAATTGTTCCTTATGGCAAGGAGTTGGAACACTGCACCTGAATTCAGTTTTCCCCAATGTTTTGGTGCTTCCAGGACAGGATGAAGTATAACTTCATCCATTTTTAAGGAAATGGAACCAAAATACTGGAATTTAGCTGTTTCAGTTCTTCCTATTAAAATGGAGAGTGAACCTTATAATGATACCATAGGTTTTAAAATAATGTTAAGTGCTAGAAGGAGGGGTTTTCTTCCTTATTTATTACTAAGTGTATTTCAGTGAAGAATATTGCTTTTGAGACTATTCTATGTCTTAATACAACTTAAAACATATGACTACGGAAGGAAATGTTTAGCAGGGAAGAAGTAAAAGTAATGTAGTCGTATCTGCTGTGATTTAGCACCAAGCACATTGCCTGTAAATCAGTTAAATGAGGTTATTCATCCTATTGAGAGCTCAGAATAACTCTCTTTTTATGCTAGATTATATGATCGATGCCAGGAGGGAATGGGATGTGGCACAGTAAGGGAGAGGGCACAGAAAGGAATACTTGACATCCAGATGCTGTCGTAGTGAATCTGGTTGCTGGTCCTGACTTTGTAACCTAATGAAGGTACTTCATTCCCAGAATTTTTATGCTTTTCAGCAAACCAAGCAGAAAAGGCATTAGTTCAGATTATTTTACTTTGTGTTTGATCTTTTTAATCCAGATGTGTTTATTTCAAGTTTTGGGTTGGTTTCAGTGTAGCAGCCAGCCATGACAGCTCAGATAAAATCCAACCCATCTGTTAAATCTCTGTCTAAAACACCACATATTAAAAAGCAACTAGCAGTAATTTAGAAGAGCACAGGTCTGGACCTGACAGGCTAGTCTGTGTAGGTTTAGATGAGTATAGGTTTTAGTTTTTTTATTGAAACCTTGAGAGAAAAACAGATCTTTGACTTAAGACAAAGGGCTCAATGAGTGAAGTTTCCAAGGTCCATAGAGACAGACAGTAAGTGCTGCTGCCACTTTGGTAGGCAGGTAGGGAAGGAGGTGGGGGTAAGGATTAAAAGACAGGCATCCTTTGGAAACTGCTCTTTGCTGGTTTCTCTGTCTAGGAGTCAACAGGTTTCTTGGCATCATAAATTTTGAAGTTTGCAGTGTGACTGTGGTTCAAATGTAGCATCCCAGAGGAAATTAAACTGGAAGAATACCAGTTTGTTTTTGTCAATTCAAATTAACCTATGCCACATTTTTAGTTAATTACATTATCTAAGCTCTTTTTATTCACTGATGTCACTACAGTTTCCACATTAAGAAAAGAACGGCATGCAAGTCAAATTCTTTTGTCTCCTAAGGGAACAATTGTTAAAATTATGTGATACTATTGTACACTTCTTAAACTTCCATCTCAAAACACTGCAGTGCTCAGATGGAAATGAATTCACTTCAGTTAGGATTTCCTTGCTAGCCCATTTCATTACCTATTTCTATTACTTTAGACAAGTTTCATAAAATCAGTTCACATAAAAATAACAATAAATATATTTAAGTTTTGTATGCTTTCTTGTGTCAAAATGTCATAAGAAAAAGCCTAGATGGGTAGGAAACAGGAATGTGGATGAGGACTGGAAGTTATTTATATGGTAATTTTCCTTTATCTGAAGTATATTTTAATGTAATGAACATTTGTAAACAGTGACTTGAGAACCGTACAGAGATATTGAATTGTATAAAGGAGCATGCCCCAAATTATCCTAAGTTATACTAGGAGTAGCAATGAGGACCACAGAGATAAACTGATAGGTCTTTGTGTAACTTAGGGCACAATTTAATCTATTTTTCTCTAGCAGGACTATTCATTATGAACACAATTTGAACTTGCAGGCTACATTTATCTGACAGATACATAATCCCTAAGAAAATGGGCTATATTCTCTGGATCACAGCTGAGCTACAGCGGTGCAGCAAAATGAGATATACCACATTCTGCAACAGCTTTTCACATAAGTGGCAGTAATGTGTTAGGCTGAATAAACCATTCTGACCAAACAAACAGGGTCATACAGCCCCTAAGCTTCCAGCTGCAACCGGTGTGGGGAGAGAAAAAGTAAGATGATGAATGCTGTCATGTCACATGTTCATGTTGTATTAAATATTTGAAGGCATGTAATCACAATGTTGCAATACTAGTGTATTGAGGAACCCTTTGCCACCTCAAAGTCTTTGCAGCTCTAGCAAACTGCGTCAGATATCAGAAATGTTTCTCACATGTCGAATTCAGAGTCACACCGCTTAGTATAAAATTTGATGCCAACAGTTTTCTAAAGGAAACAGTCTCTTTCTAAAGGAAACTTTTGCCTGAGTTAATTTGCTGCCAAAGTTTAACTGAAAACCCTTTGATCAATGTTATTGAACTAACTCAGCATCTGAAATGAATGCTTTGTGTCTTGCAGAGGTCTGCAAGAAAATAAAATTTTGCAGCATGAAATGGACGTGCCAGAAGAAAACCATACGTTGTAAAGTGTAGCCTCCAGCAGTACAAGTAGTACAATATAAGCTCAGAGGTGCATTTCTCCACAGTGTTAAACAGAGAGTTTGAGCTCTCCAAATGCAGCTGAGCTTCAGCTTGCTAAGGATTGCCTGTCCTGTACAGCCTCAGCTGGCAAGTCTGTATGTACCAGTGCCCACAAAGAATGCTGTTGCCTTAGGAGGCCAGCGTGGTGCTGTTTTTCAAATGACTGACACACTCTGTTATATGCTACTCTGTGACAACTTCTGTCATGACTGACATCTGCATCAGCTTCCCTCCATGCGAAAGGTGGAAAAAATAGGGGAAAAAATGCCCCATAGTCCTTAAAAGTTGTTGGCTCTTTACACAAATGTGAATTAACTTAATCAGTGGGAAGGCATCAGGATGAAGATGGTGACTTTGTGAGATGACAGTCAGGAGAGTATCAGTTTTAGTTTAATGAACATGATGCCTGCTTCTGTGTGCATATTTATTTTGGTGGGTTATTTTCTACTCAGCTGGTCATTAAAGGACATACACAGGCACTGGATGTGAAAAAAAGAAGAGATTAAGCTTAATTGAACAGAAATGGTCCTCTAACCTAAAATAGAAGAAGATTTCTGAAACCTAGAGAAACTGATAGCATTATGTCTGTGTAGACATGTGTAGGGTGTGGACTTCATCCATCCTAACCCTAGCCTGCAAAGTACATGGCAAAATAAAGCAGAAGCACTGAACTGTCAGGTGTAATCTAGGTTAGGTCCAGATATGGTGCAGAGATGCTACAGTTCTGGAGCACTGTTGAGACTTGGGGATTATTAGTTCAGATGTAATTCTTGAGTTAATGTGCATTTCCTGACTCGAGACCTGATCTGACATGGCGTCGCTTTTATCAGTGTGGATTTGCTGGTTTGAGGTTTTGCAAGATCAAGCACTGAACATATAGCAAGTGGTCCTTCACTTGGCTTGCAAAATAGTCAAGTGCATAAATACCAATGCTTGTTTGCCTAAAAATAATGGGAAAAACCAGCAAGCATAGGTAAGATGGTTTCCATATAAAACTCACTTGTTTAAAATCTTTTCTCAGAGGAGCGTGCACCTTTTGGCTGATACACTTTTTATTTTGGAAAAAATTGTTACTCTGTCTCCACAGTCCAGCTGTCATCCACAGCATTTTCAGGGAAAACTTTTAGAAAAATCAGAGGGCTTTCCTGAGGACTGCAATGCATTACAGCTAAAATTCAGGTAAAAACAATCCAGAGATACCGCAGTGAGGACACTCTTGGAGAATGCTTATAGATTGTTTTCTCAAGAAGAAATGCAAAAACAGATCAGTCACACACAAAGATGTATACACTGAAATCTGGACAAAGAGTCTCAGAAAGATCATACTTCATTTCAGGCAGAGACATACCCAGGATCAAGAGTTTTCTTGAGTTATTAGGAAATGAAATTCAGTAACACAAGGCAGATTTTTTTACTGGCACCATTTCAAGCTGATAGAGGTACTTGGGGGGGGGAAAAGCGTGAACTAGGGAAGAAGAGCAACATTCCAAAATACAAAGTGAAACATTTTCAATGGCTGCATACAAAATTCTCATGCTAATTTTTTACTATGAAGGCATGCATTTCTTAGTTCTGAGTAGGATTCTCATTTTGTGGAGTATTTGAAGGTATTAATGCAACTGTGCAGCTCTTAAGAAATTGCCAAGTTTACAAATTCTGACAGAAATTAACAAAGAAGGACAGGATTTGTCTGCTTACAAAGCTCAGGAAAAAGAAGTTCAAATTCAGAATTTGCCAGCTTTTATGCTTATAAATTGTTTAAAAATGGCTACCTTCTAAAAAAGTTTGCAAAAATATTAATGATTTCAGTAGAGGCTGCTTCATGCTTTTAACTGATCAAATTTGGACTAGAGTCTCTTTAAATTCTATTTCAATACTTAAAAATTTACAAGAAGGAAACTAAGATATACAGGAAGGGTTATCTCATTTGAATGAAATAACTACTGTCACATAACAACCAATACTGCAATATAACATTGAAAAATAATGGTCTACAATTAGAAAAAAAATAAATAGTTTATTCTCGTTCTACAAAATATTTTAAATAAATCCTGGAAAGGTAGATAAAAATAGTTTCCTATTCAGGTCTCAATTTCTCCTTGTTTCACAAGCTTTCCACTTTTCCAGGTTTTGTGAGGGTTTTCTCTTTGTCCCTCTAGAAGCTTGGCCTCTGCTCACAGCAGTCAGCAGAAGCCCTCTTACATCTCTGACCCAGATCTGTGCTCCAGTCAAAGACATTGTTGGATTTGAGGGATTTTTTTGTGTTAAACACAAACTGTGTGACTTGCTAGCTAAGACTGTTCTGAGAATGCGTTAAGTAAAGCTGGGCTGGGAAGAGCTCTGGAGTTTGTAAAGACTGAAAGCAGAAGATGCCTCTTTAGAGATCAATGCATATATCCAGCTAACGCTCAAGTTTCTGGTTTCAGGTGTGAATCTATTATTAAAATATTGTGAATAATTTTGGCCAGGTCCTAGTGAGTACTATGGTAATGAACAAAAGAAGTAATAATATTTATGAAATCTTTAAAATTGACAGAGGTAGTTTTTATTGTGGCAGTTTTTTGGCAGCAAATACAAACAAAATACAGATGACTGTGTTACACTTAAAGGGCAAAAATGTTAATAGAAAACTGTACTGTAGCTAGTTCTTCATTTTTCTGTCACTGGTTGTAGTCAGAAAACTGTTTCACCACTATCAAAAGAAAAGAACTGCAGGATATAAAATTCTGCAAATTTTACAATTCAAACCAAGAAATGTTTGTGCAAATCCTGCCTGTCCTTGTTCTAGGCATGCCAGAAGAGGCTTGGCTCTTCTCCAGAGAGGTTTTGGGAGCAAATCCCGAGGCTGTATTTCCATGAGATGACTTGGCCAAATTAACAGCTCTTCTCCACTGATGGATGCATTTCTGTTTCCTTCTCTCCTACTTGACAACCTTACCTTATCCTCTCCGTGGTACTTACCTGATCACATAATAATTTGATTCAGCTCAAAAGAACAGAAAATTGACTTGGCAAGCAAGAAAGAAAACAGAATATTCACTGTTGGGCTGGTTGTTTTAGCTCACTGTGTGATCATAAGATTAACAGAGGCCATCTCCTCCCGTGACACCCCCAAATCACTGGAGAACCTGCCAGCTTTCTTCTGGGAAAATCTAGCTGTGTTCTCATATTTGTTGTTGCATATATAATCAGTTCTTGTCCTCCACTTATGTCAGCACTGAATTAGTTTTCTCTTCTTTCCCAGCTGATATTGTGGCACATAATTCTTCTCTCACACAATTTGTTCTTTATTTATTTAACATACTGCTGTCCCAGCAAATCCTTGTCAGTGCTTTCCTTATGTTTGCTTTTCAACCATTTTATATCTTGATATTATTTAAAACATTAATATTTAGTCTGAAGTGATGGCAAAATGTGTCTGAGCATATATTATGAATAAACACATTGAAGGTTTACACAATTGCTGGCTACAACACAGGTTTAGATTAATATTAAATAAATCAAAGACCGATTCATTTTTAAAGAAGATTACTGCTGAAATGACAGAAGAGCTTGTGTTACAAGTTTTGCAAAGCTTTGGGGGAAAAAAAGAGTAAAATATGATAAAATTTGCTGTTATGATATCAAGCAGACTTCCAAAAAAAAGGCAGCAACAGCTGAGCAATGGGTTACTAAGATTTCCAAAGACTCCAGCTTAGGTTTCCTCATTGAACTAACCCATATTCACCCAGTAATGTCTAGAAAATAACATCTAATTTATTCTAAAGCTGTGAATATGTTTTTTCACTTTTGATGCAGGAGTACTTTATTTTTGAAAGACAGGCATTAGCTGGTTGTGCCTGACAAAGGTGAACAGGAATTGCTGAGTGCACGGTGAGCGATGCTGTGGCCCGTGCGGGCTGGCGAGCAGCAGTGAGATAATCGCAGCTGGGCCCCAGCACATTCCCAGTTTGTTGTTTGCCAGGACACAGGTCACACTGGGTGCCACAACCTGCAGTCCACCATCCCATCCCCATGGGACCCTGTCTGCCCTGGGAGGGTGGCACACAGCCAGGCTGCCTTACCATGGGAGAATAAAGCTTCCCTCAGCTGAGAGGGAGGAGACTTGTAATGCACAAGCAGTTGCCGAGCAGCTGTTGGACTCTCCTGATGTTGCCTGGATTGCAGGCACAGCAGGATTTGCCTTTCTTCATGCCTTGCTTACCATGGGCAGGTAAGCCACGGTATTTTGGAGAGCTGACTTCAAGGGGTTGATACCAGCAGGTCTCCAAAGTTCTGGGATCCTGGGCATGTAATCTTTCTCAGAAGCCTGCCTCTGTCTTCATTTTTTATGGTGAGAGGGGAAGGACAGTCCAGTACTGTAAGTGACTGAAAAAATTCCAGGCAGATAAAAACCAGGAAAAAACACTCCCGCATACATTTTTGTGCCCTTATTAATCGGTATGTGATACTGCAGAGCAACCAAAGCTGTGAAATTTAGGTAGCTTCATTTGTTTAAAATCCCACATGTGAAAGAAAACCTCACATACTTTTTTTAGGAACAACATTCAAGAAATGAAGGAATAGCAAATTCCTTCAGGTGAGTTTTGCAGCCTGAGAAAACAATATGTGGACCACAAGCTGAAGTTGGTCTTGAAGACTTACCTCCAATTTTAACTCTTTGGGGAGTATACCTGGTTTTGCCTTAGCTGCTTAAATATGCAGGACTTTTCAACAGAGTTGCACAGGTGTGTTTTGCTTGTGGGTGAAAAAGCAGAGGTATAAAGACGTTTTTTCCTAGGGTTAAAAATCCTGAAGACAACTGTGTATTCAATTTTCCTAGAAACAAAAATAAGTTCTCATCCCACATGGGGAATGGAGAGCTACTCCACTGTAGAAAACTGCATTGTGCCAAACTAAAAACAATTCTTCGAGCTGAGTGATTGACTGGGGATACTGAAAAACTGCCTGGCAGAGAAATTTTCCATCTCCTTGCACTGATTCTGTGGGAACTTTCCTTTGCTATGCAAGCTATGTAAACAGTAAGATAGGTTGTTGTAAATAACTCTCACGCCTGCTGTTTTTTCACTTATGTTTTGGTACAGAAACATAATATTTTTAAATGGGTGTCTGGTGCTTCAGCCTATCACCTCAGGACAGGTGTGGACACTATTCAATTGTCTTTTGGAACTAGGATATATAAATGATATTGTAAAATTAATAAATAATTCATTCTCTCACTGGACTCACTTGCTGCTGCATCTCTGAATTCCTGCTAAGCCTGCCACAATTGACCAAATATGTTTCTTTGAGCTTTGTGAGTAACTAAGCTTGCAGCTCATTAGCCAAACCAAGACAAACAATTATTTTAAAATAGATCACTGATTGACTTAATTTGTTCAATATATTTATTTGAGATCAAGCAAAACACTTACAGATAATCAGAATTTTAAAAAAAAGGTTCAATTGCAGAAATCGTTGCAGCATATATTATGGATGTATACATAATCTAGAAACTAAGTTAAAATTCAACTTGCCCTTGAAGTTTCTGCATATTTTAATAATTTTGCATATTATTTCAGTAATAAATATTATTTCTTCAGTATTATTTCAGTAATAAATATTATTTCAGTAAATTTTATCTTTCAGAGTTTGTTTTTGTGTGCAAGTTTCTTGTAGCTCTGACTGTTCATTCTTGATCTGTATTCCATATCATTCTTTAGGTATCTGGTTCTAAGTGTGTTGGCAGTCTCTTGCTTTCATGCTGAGAGCTTAGTATCTTAAATATTCTTTAAGTGAACTTTTCTCATACCTAGGGATCTTCTCTTCACTTCTTTCAATTTGGCGATAAATTTCTATGCATCAAATCATTCCCATTTTCACATTAAAGCACATTAAACTGTGGCAATTTCTTATTAAAACAGAACTGTATGGGTGAATTTTAATCTGTCATTTAACTTACATTGAGGTCTTTTGGTTTCATGTTTCTCAAAAATTTTATCTAATTTTCTGTCTTCATGCTACCTTCAGAGAATCCATTTTCCTCTTATTGAATACATGCTATGAGAATTCAGATTAAAAGAAAATTATGTGATCCTTTGAAGTGGCTACCTGAAAACAGAGGTCACACAAGATTAAGAGAACAAAAGCAGGTATTTATTTGAAGGGCCTTCAAAGGTACACCTTGGGCAGCCAAAAGCCTCCGAGGGGCTCCCCCAAGATGGACGCAGGGTCATGGGTTTTTCACACTTTTGTAAGTTTGGTCCATTTGCATATCAGGGTTAATTCTCCAATTATAATTTCAGATAGTGATGTAATTACCCCAACTTTGCTTCCCCTGCCAGAGGCTTTCTGTTTACACATTTTGGGGCCTGGGACAACGAGTTGTCCTTGAAGTGCAAACCTAGAGAGGGTTTGTTATGCCTAGCCAGCATGAGACAACAGTAGCTATCAGGCTATAGGCAGTTTCAGAGTTACACACTAAGCAGTACAGGATTTGAAAAATATAAAAGTTGAAACCTAAGGCATCAATGTATAAAAAGCTGAAACAGCCTGAGACTGTGCTCTAGTATAGCAAGATAATGGATAACATTTTTTAAGTACACTATATGTATCAACTCCATATCAGGAGACTGATTCTCCTGGCTCAGAAAGCTATCTTCCCTTTTATATACTAAAACTTTTCTGAAATTCTGCCTCTGATTCCCCTTTCTGCTATTTCTTTGCAGGTGGTTATTTGGTTTTGTTTTCTTTTTGTTGGTCTCCTTTATACTTAAAAATCTGCTTAGCTCAGAAATGTCTATAAATTTCATTGAAACAGCTTTCTGCATCCAGGTTTCTTTAACATCTTCATCAATGCTCTGCAAGGGATTAAGCTGTTTCAATAAAATCTGTGGCACTCAGCATTCTGGCTTTAGTCTTTATCCTCATTTATTATGTTTTCTGGCCATAACAGAAACAGGGGGGATCAAGTATTTTGTGCAGTCAGAATAATAGATTAAAAAGCAAAGCTTATTTCCCTCATGACTGAGTAAATTATACGGAAATTAAAATAAAAAATAATAACTAAAATTACTTTCAAACAAGTAATGAGGATAAGCTCCCACAAAAGAATAGGCCAAAAACACACTATGGGGAAAACAAACAAACAAGCAATCCTGAACAGCAGAGTTAGTTAGAAAAATGTCTCTTCCTTCTCGTATGGAGACATTGCAACCTCTAAAACTCTCATTTTTTTGGTCATCTTGGGGTAAATGTTACTGTAGAACCTCATGATATCTAAGTAAAGATATCGTTAATCTCAGCACTGCCATATCTGTCTGTAGAACTACAAGCACTGTGAGCCACATTATTCATGACAGTCTACTGGGGTTGGGTCTAAAACGTTTTTTTAATGGGGTCACTTACAAAATCTATTGTAACGTAAGTGTGATCTCAGCCAATATATCCAAAAAGACACTCCCCAGATCAACAAACCCTCTTAAAGAGCTTATCTAGATTATCATGTGGTGACAGAGTGATTGACAATATGGTGTGGCCTCCTAACTCCCAAAAAGACATTACTAAGGTGAGAAATATTTCATAAGCTGAATCTGAGGGAAACATTCATTTTCACAATCCACGTTAATGTACCTACATGAAACAGTCTTATCCAAGTAAACAAAAATGATGATGATGTCTGCAGTAATTTCATCTTTGCTCACAGTGAACTGCCTTTGTGCAAGGTAAGTGAACAAGTTGCAAGAGGCTTTCAGTGATGACACTTAAATAAAATAATAGTGCTGATTTCGGACTTTACACAGAAGAGCTCAAGTGCATGAGTGACTTGTGTGATATCTCATCTTCTTTAGATATACTAAAACACTCCAAAAACAATGGATTAAATTGTGTATGTTTGTAAAACAATTCAGTTTTAAGAACATGTCATTGGCTTTAAACAACAGAAATCTCAAATAAGTAAGACATTTAGGAGTGTTTTCTGAATTTGTCAAGAGTACCATTCCCTTCTCCCCAAATTCTGTCTGAACAACATGCAGAGGTAAATTAATTTTGGTATAACATGTCTTTTAAAGCCATACACACACAGCAGTGCAATGAATTCAGCTGACTCTAATAGTACTATCAGCAAGAAAAAGATAAATTCAAATCCTGGAATAAAATTAAAGTAAACTGAGAAACCAGCCTTGATATTTGGCCAGATTATTTACTCTGCATGCTAACCATCTCCCAAGCATTTTTCCTAAGTAAATTGGCATGTAAAACATGTAAATTAAGGAGAAAAAAAATTAAACATGAAGTGCTCCTCTAGTTCTACCAAATATAGAGCAAAACCTGAGTCACTGAATTACCTGGTCATAATGATTTTGGTTGTGAAGGGAAAGAGTACCCCAACCCTGCTCTTTTGGCCTATTTCCCTTCTCTTTCTCACACACACACGCACATGTCTTGTGTATGGCATATGAAGACTCCTGCACATATTTTGTCTGCCCTTCTTGCAAGGGCATATCTTCACTTTGCCTGTTCCATTATCTGATTATCTGTGAATAGCTGAAGTGTATTAAATTCACAGTCTGATGGACTCTTCATGACCTTGTATGACAGAAAGGCATACAATTTTAGGTGTATGCCCCCAAAAGAAAGAAAAATTAAAACCAGGGGAAGGAAATACTAAGGCACAGAGGCTCAAATCTTGAGTTGTGCCTAATTTTCACTGGAATAATGAAAGTGAATTGTGTGACTCAATAAAATCTAAACAACATATCTACAAAAGCATTACACTATAAGGTAAGGTCAGATGAAACCTTAAAAGCTGTAAAAAAATATTTAATACTCATAGCCATCCCTGACTGTGAACAGGCAGAAGTACTTTGGGTGTGAATTTCTCTCATCCAAAAATAACTCAAACAATTGGAGAACTTTATATGCTGGTCATCAGTATGAGACATAAACTGAGTTTACTGAACAGTCTGCTTTCTGCCCTTTAGTCTTCTTGCCCTCTCATACAAACCAATTTATTTATTCATATAAGTAAATTGGCAAAGACTTGACTCAAAATATAACACAGCTGTGTGTATTTTTACACATTCTGTTTTATGGAGATAGGAAGGAAAGTAACTGCTTGTATTTTCAGGGTCAGTTAAGAAGAAGAACTTCCTAAGAGAAAATCTAGTGTATTCCAGTCCATTTATTTGATTTAGTTTTTTATGTAAGGGAAGAGAACATAATTTCGGTAGATTTAACACATTTATTTAGAATAAATCTTTGCTTAATCTCCTGAAATGTAGCCTACAATTTTCTGGACATTCATTTTTTTGGTAAGGAAAAAGGGCTCATTTCTCAGACTGTGGAACAGACAGAAGAAATCCCCCTTGCTTCAGTATGAGATTGGATTATACATTATAATAATAATGAGAGAAAGTTTGTAAACTAAGGTTGTAATTTATCTATTAATCTAGCAAAATAACAATTGGCACATCACTGTTCACTCACCAGACCAGAGACAGTAAAATTCAGAACAGAGTTTCGTTAGCTTTACAACAGACATGAGAACTCTAACATTAATGTAAATAAAAGTAAAAATTTTAGAAATTGAAAATAACCTCACTATGTGCAATTTGTGTTGTTTATTACCAGCAGTCATGCCATGAGGCTAAAGAGAAAAACACAAGTAAATAAGTACAACAGAAAAAAACCCATTAATTTTTCCCTTATCACTACGTGATTTTGCTGAGGCTGAGGTACCTGGCTGGATAAGATACAATTGTAGTGCATTTCAGTGCATATAGGTGTGGACAGGTTTGAGCACGGAAGGTAAAAAGGCATGGTTCTCACAGCTGGTCACAGCACAGTGCAGACATCTCAGCTGCTGGGTGAGGGGAGAGCCCTGGTGATGTCTGTGCTCTCATTAATCTGGCCATGTTTATCCTCTTGGAGGAAACAGCTCCAGTGCGCCCATTGTAAGACACTTAAGGGGAAAACACACTAAGTGAAATAAATAGGGGAGATCAAGACTCACAACGTCAATTGGTTCAGCTAAATTAGTGTCTACAAACTGAAGCAGAGTGAAGCAGGCCAGTGCTCTTTGCATTTCAGTGAAACATCTATTCCACTATCCCAGAGGCTGCATAAAAGCTGTTTATTCAGAGAGGCCCTGAGGCTGACTTTAGTCTTTTACACTTGCAGAGCAAAGACGAAAAGGCCAATGGTTCCTTAGAGGCACATTTCAAAGAAATTCAGGATTTATGCACACAAACCTTATTATTTAAAGTGCAAGTTCTGCTCTAAAAATCGTTGCACAAGAAGAGGATAGAGTAAGAGGATTTAATATTTATTATTTCAAAGCATACTGTATGTTGCATATCACCTGTGTCTAAGCATCCAAAACATCTTCCTACAACCAGTTATATCAGATGTTTTCTTTCCTTCTTTTCTTAGTAAGAAATTTTCAGCTGGAGCTAATAAAAGAAATTACTGATTAAATGTATGCCAAAAAATACTCAAGCAAGCTCTTCCTAAGTTTCATTGACAAGGTTGAACAAAAAGCCTGAAAAAGCAACATCTTCCTATTTCTTCTACCCCAGATGAAGAGCAAGTGTGAATCTGAATATTTATCAACAACAAATTAATGCAACATATCAAGATTTTTTTAATATAGATCTGATTTGATTTAGTTTTATTCGCATTTTCTTCCTT
This sequence comes from Oriolus oriolus, assembly GCA_013400235.1. Taxonomy (NCBI): domain Eukaryota; kingdom Metazoa; phylum Chordata; class Aves; order Passeriformes; family Corvidae; genus Oriolus; species Oriolus oriolus. The sequence continues at coordinate 13,322 of VXBT01007210.1, read as the reverse complement.
TTGTGTGCTGATCAACAGTTCATCCCTAGTGAGTTCACAGAGAGGAAAAGGAGTGCAAATTTTGGGTTAGGTAGCAGGCCCTCAATTACCACCTGAGTGTTCAGGATGCTTAGTAAGGACCTGGCTGTTGGCTGTGCAATTGCAGTGATGGAAAGTAAACAAAGAACTTCCACAGACGGGTGTTATGAACTATGCTATAGAAACCTCATGCCTGCAGATTTTGAGAGGAGATATGTAAAAAGCAGAAGTGACATAATTGGATTTTATTGTGCTTCGGGCATACATAAGACCACACTGAAATGTTAAATCTGGGACTGGAAATTTGCACTGACATAGATCTTTCTTTTCAGAACACATTTCTGCAGAGAGAAGCTAGGATTTTTTTTTTGTCAGAGATGTATCAAAGTATGAGGCACTCATGCATCAATGTATATTTGGGGTTCAAAGACAATGAAAAGAAGGCAGGAGAGCAGTTAGAACATGGATGTAGCTGTTATTTTATCTTTCTGTAAAAATGATGATGAGACTAGCTTATTTCACATCACCATGAGAATATAATATGATCTCTCATGAGATTTGCACTAACAAACAGTATAAAGACCTTTCTGCCTGGAGATATTATTTCCTTCACCTTATTCTGCTTTAAGATTACATTATGTATAAAGGAATTATGAAGAGCAATTTTGCAGTTTAAAAGCTCATGAATTTGTATGAAAATGTAGATACCTTCTGCTGTCTGACATGTTTGGTCAGCTTGCATCAATTGCAAGGACCTTTTTCTGTTAAGAAGAAAGTAAAAAAATAAATCTGCATTGGCAAATACAGAAATGGCTGATGGAAGGGACAGTAGTTGCTGTGGCTGATGCAGAGCAGTAAGGAACAATACTGTTTGCCAATTTTTATTCCATTAGTTTTCTCAAAAAAACTTATTAATATAATTTTGGATCTCAAAACAATTTTGAAAAGCCCATATTTAATTTTCTCCATTAATTTATTTGTTTATTTGCTTTCTTGTTTGTTTTGCAGTAGCATCATGCTTTGCAAAGTTAACAATTTGGCTGTAGAGGTAGGGTGGCTTATTTGCTCAAATATGGCAGGGGGAAGTTGTAGTTCACTAGTTTTATGTGAAACAAATACCACTTTCAGTCTCTAGCTGTGTCCTGTGCCACACTGATCAAAGATTAGTTAGTAGTGCACAATATTAATCATAAGTGTTCTTTTGATGTTAGGCAGATGCGGTGTCTGTATCACGATGACAAGTAAATAAAACTTAATCCAAAACCCATTTAAGTTGACTGAAATATTCTTACAGAATATATTGAATTTCATCTGATGCATTACCGCTGCTGAATAACCTTTTTTTCTAATGTTTATCAATGAAAAATAATGGTAAGAAGAGTTATTAAGCTGCGTTTGTCTGAAACTGAATCCTGCAAAAGCACAAGCTCAGTAAAAATTGAGGTATGTTTATCCTGAATTCCACAACCACTGAATAAGCAGTAGTGAAAGTGCTATAAAATTTGTCTGGAATGAATATCATGTATTTTTCTAGGTCAGTATATATAAGTTTCTTCATAAATATCTGAAACTAATTCTGAAATTAGTCAGTGTGAATAACCTATTCATTTAAGCAACTAAAAGAATTTTATTTGTGATACAAATATGGTTATATATAATACATATATAATGGTACGTAAAATAACACTTTATAGCACTGCTGTTAATAAAGTCATAAAATTGAAACCAGAGTTAGTTTGAGATGGCTAATTTTGTCTTTCTTCTTCCATAAAAAAAAAAAATCCTGTGGAAAAAACTATTATTATTCAGTGAAACTACCAATTATTACACTCCTCAAATTTTATTTCTAACTAGAGTAGTACAGTTTAGCAATTTTGCTCTGCAATCTTTTTGAAACTGGACTTCTTTATAGTAGCTGTGAAGTAGTCTCTTGAAGAAGATATTTGAGAATTTTGCCCCATTCTATTTTAGAAGTTTTATGCTTCCCATTAATCATTATCCTTATAAACACCCACATCATTACCACTCTGAGAAACACAGTATTTTTAAAATCAGGAATGAGTTCTTCATATTATACGTTTGCATGTATCCTGTCAGTAAACGACAAGGAAGGAAAATGATCTATTTCTACTATTGTGACTATGGAGGAAAATCCTTTTATGCATTCATGAAGTGGACAAGATTTTTCTGAGAGGAGGGAAGCCCTTTCCTGGTTCCTGCAATCATCAAACAGAAACACAGAAAGAGTGTTAGTATTACATGAATACAAATAGTAATAGAAACTTGAGATAGAAAATGGGAGCCTATGAATGTGTAGATAAAACGTGTAAATAAAATAAGAAAGTGATAATGGAATAAAAATAAAACAATGTAAAATTCACAGAAAATTATCCCTGGTACGTTTAGACTACCATGATGGGAAAGTAAGAAGAAGGTCAGCAGTGCAGCAGAAGAAATTACGTAAGAGTTAAACACTGGTCATGTTATTAGTAAGAATACTGAAACCCCATGTAAATGTTATTATATATTTATTAAAGCAACTGATAAGTCTCTAATCAATTTGTGAGTTCCTTCTTTTTCCAGCAACAGATCTTGCTGTTAAGGGACAAGGCATGGCTCACAAAATAGGTCACATGTCAAGGTATACTACATAAGCATGTAACAAACGGTTTGTGGAACAATTCACTATCTTTTTACATGTATTCAATTAGTTTTCCTTAACAGATGAGATAATGAAGTTAAATAACATTTTTCTTTTTAGACATGAGCACTCAACAGTTTTTAATTAGTTTTAGTAGGTGATGGATGAAGGGGGAATCATGTCAAGATTTCAGATACAATTCTTGAGTTCAAAGAGACTGGATTAGAAATTTTAAAGTGGACCCTATCCTTACCAAACATTTCCTACGTGTAATCAGAAGTTGAAGACCAGAACTACACAAGCACAAAACCAGACACACACACAAAAGAAAAATAATATGGATGGTGATGTGTTCCTTTCAGCTTTGCTCTCACCTCAGAATGGATCTGTTTGCACCGACCTTGTGCCTGACTTTATCATTTGTTCACAGGAAGCAATGAATATCCATTGCTATATCCATGTCAAGCTCGACCTTTTGACTGTTGTCTTTAAAATTAAGCACAACACTGAAGCAGGCCTGCTGATTAGGAAGTTGGAGTTCATTCAAGTCTGGAACTCATTTTTTAGTTCCTCAAAACAATGGAGACATTTTAACTTAGACTGCTTATAATTATTTTTTAATTAATGTATTTAAAGTGGCAACCACAGAATTTTTCGATAGACTTGTTTGCCTTCATTTGCATGCATCATCACACAGTAAAGGATTTATATGATATGACTTGCAGAATATAAAACCATTTATTTAAAAAAGAATGTTTACAAGGTTAGAAATTACATTTTTTTTCTTTCATCAGTCTTGTTACTTGGGTTGCTTAACACATTGCAGGATTAATTCTCACTATACTAATTGCTTGATAAGCACAGAATAATTACCTAATAGATCTGCTTGTGGAACATGTGGTTTTAACTGAAAATAAAAAGGGATTATGGCACTTAATTCATGTCTGGAAGTCTAAGAAGTATTTTCTGATATTTGTTCATAGAATCACAGAACATCCCAGGTGGCAAGGGAGCTCAAAAGATCTTTCCGCCCACACCTGTTTGGGAAAGGGAACCTATACGAAAATATCTGCCGCCATCTTTAATTGCATCTTGAACATCTTCAGGATTAGGGACTTTAGCATGTCCCAGAGGGGGTTGTTGCAGTGAATAAATGCTCTCACATTAAAAAAAACCCCACTTTTTTCTGTCAGTATGAAACCTCTCTCACTTCAACTTATACCCATTTCCCCTTGTTCTCTCCATGTGGCACCTTGTGAAGAGGGAACCTCCATCCTCTCTGAAGCTGTGGGAAGAGTTTAAACGCTGTCTGTTGCAACACAATGGAGCATGCACAGTCCTCTGGTGGAGGGCCCCAGAAATGAGCCTGGGGGCACTTCACAGGTTGGTTTATCACCCTTTCTAAGATGTAACCACTGTTTCTCATGCCGACATAGTTGAGCCAGCTGTGCCTTATCAGAAGGGAAAAATACCCTCTGGCTTACCTGTGGATGCCCCAACACACTTTCCTACTTTATAGAGTGGCATGCTGAAAACCAGTGCCTCAGCCATTTTGTGCTTCAGGGCTTCAGAATAAATTTCTGTACGGTAGTCAGAGATTTATCTTCAAAATCTTGTTACCTGGTGAGTAATTAAGATTAAAATAGGAGTCAGTATTAGGACTCAAAAGCATTTTTTCTCAACTGGCATAATATCAGTTTTTAATTTAAATAGAAAAAAATCCTTAAAGATATTTTGTGAGTGATCAATCTCTGTGTACTAGAAATTCTAATTTTTTTCCTGTCTGCAAATAATCTTCCTTTCCCTTGTACACTGTCTGATTAAATATCCTTGGTAATCAGCTTTACAAATTGCATTGTCCTAAGCCTTCTCTTTGAAAAAATAACTTGAATACACTTAAGGCAATGACAAGCAACCAAAGCAGGAATCAATCACCTGGAAGACGTGAGCTTCTCAGACCACAGGGGGATTACAGTGTATACTGCCTTACAATTTTTTTTTTTTTTAGTCACACAAAAGACAACAATATAATCATGAACAGTCACCGAGGCTTTACAAAGGACCATGTTTCACCAGCCTGGTTGTGTTCTCTGACTGCTTATACAGGCAGGAGGACAGTAGGTATCAAAATCTTAGTCAAGCTTTTGACACCATCTTTCACAGCCTTCTCATTGGAAAACTAAGAAAATAGAGGCTGGAAGAACGGACTGTTGTTAGGTTGGAATGTAACCGGCCACTAGGCTCAAAGGGTCACTATTAACTCAGTTATTACTGGATTGGTTAGCATCCAGATGCAAATGGAAATTTATGGACAGCATCCTAACAGGGACAGGGGAGTGCAGAACCATTAGTGAAAGTTACAAATACTCATCTTGACAAAACTACGGCTTATTTGATCTGTTCTTTGGCTGTTAGTCTTCAAGTGGGACTTTGGGCTTGATGACATTCAAAACAACCAAGGAGCATTTTTATGATCTTATAATTCTACTATCTATGGATGCTAGGTGAAGCTTTCCATTTCATGAGTGAGATGCTCTTCCTCTATTATTCCTTTATTACAATCAATATAAAGTACAATCTCAAAATCACAAATTTCAAAGAGCAGTGTGCTGTTTGCAAAATATTGAAAAACACCTGTCATTTCTTCTTCGTGAAAAATAAATCAACTATTCCATGAATCAATGTCTTTCATCCTAAAACTCTACCAATTTATTATTATAAGCTTTACTTGATTTGCTTTATTATAAGGTTTCTTTTCAGCCACTTTAGCCGTTAACTGAAGAAAACCCCCCCACAAACACAACTCCCCTTATTCAGCATAAATAGCAACAGACTGTCTGATAAGGAGCAGAATGTGGTGAAGAAGTAGCACAGGCTGAATCACTAGAGAGTAATTTAGCGTACTAACTTACTACACAGATGAGGTCCAAACGAAAACCCTTAAAAAATTACACACTACTTATCATGGGTAATAATGGAAAGGTCTCACCTGGAGTTTGTAGAGAGTTTTGTGGTCTTGTGGGGGTTTTAGTTTTGGCATTTTTTGTTTGGGTGTTTTTTGTGGGTTTTTTTGTTGTTGTCGGTTTTGGTTTGTCTGGTTGGGGTATTTTTTGGCAGGGTTTGATTGGGGTTTTTTAGAAAGAACATTGTTTATAAGAATCAACAGACTATGGTGCCTAGAACCCATTGTACAGATATGAAGAGTAATTTTCACCAAGCCTGTGTCTTAGACTTTCTGATGATTTTGTGTTTTTTACTTAACTGAAAATAATGATAAAAGGCATTTTTTGAGAAAGTTTAAGAGTAGGACTGACTCAAACTCTCAGTCAATGAAAACATCGAGTGTATGTCTTGGTAACCTACAATATTACTTCAAGTAAAACAATACCCACTATTAGGCTCAAAACCACTGTCCCCTATTTTTCAGTTTGACTCTGCTACTGAATAAATAGCAGAAGGGACTGTCCTTCACTCCAGCTATAAAATGGTGTTTTGCATTGTCCCTTAGGCATTTGCATTTATGAAGAAGTGCAAAGGAAAGTCTAAAAAGAAAACCTTCAGCAGCCTGAAGATTAAATTGAGATTTGCTGTTCAAGTGGCCGGTAAGGAATATTCCAGGAAGGAAATTAATATGCATTAAACATAGGATATTCTCTGCCCTCATGGAAATACTACCTGCTCCAGCAGTGTGTAATCTAACTATTATTCATCTCTCACGTACTTATAAAAGGAGAAATAAATGAAAAAAGATGACAATGCTTTCATAAAAGTATGTAATTCTGCTTATTAAGGAGAAGATGTTATAGCTAATTTGTGTTTATCAGAACAAACAGTTCCAGGTATCAACACAGGCATCATGAATTTCACAATAATTCCAAAATTACGTTTGGAAGGAAATGCAATATTATATATTATTAATTTCTTTTTAATTACTTTTTTGACAGAATAAGGTCACCAATGTATTTTATAGTTTTCTCTTATTTTCTGCTTGTCTTACTGCCTCTATGTTAAGAGAAATCAGTTTACCTTAACAGGGCCTGTGTGCTGTCTAGAATACATTAAGTGAGCATCAGGTTGTGTTTCAACACTTGAAATGGAGGGAAGTTATCTATATCTGTGCCACATTTATCTTGTCAAGAAACCTTCTCCTTTTTCACCTCTTGGTTCCATTATTATTTATTTATTTTATTTATTGTTTATTTATGTAACTTGGGCAGTGATTGGATTGTGAAAGACAAATCATAGTGGAAATCAGGATTTTAGGGTCCACAAACTTTGTTATAAGAATAATACCGTACTAATTGAAACATATTGTAGTAATTGAAACTTTGAAACAATATATTAAAATGAAGGATCTGTTAAGTCTAGATCAGAAGTAAATGGAAGTAACATATATCTTCACCATTTGATTAACAATTGATTTTGTCAGACTTTAGACTTAAAACCAGCAAGTTATTACTTGCAAGAAGCAATTACAATAAGTTATTACAAGAAAGTGACAGAGCTGAAGTGTTAGCTTCAGCCCTGCAAAACTGCTGATATTCAGCAGCCTGTTTTTAAAATCGTTATAGTACTGCTAGGACTTATCCTAAACCGCCCTCAGCTGCTCTCTGACATACTGCTTCTAGAGAAAATCATAGCTTCAGACTACTTCAACCCTTTTTGCCCTTACAGAGAAAATTCATAGTCTTTAATTATTTCATACTTTGAAATAAAACAGACTGAAGTTTGGTTTTTTGGGGTTTTTTGTTTGGTTTTCTTTCTTTTTTGGGGGGATGTTAGGTTTATTTGGGGGTCAGGGGTTTGTTTTGCTTTTTTGTGTTTGTTTGGGTGTTTAGGGGCTTTGTGTGGTTTCTTTCTTTCTCTTTTCTTTTTTTTTTTCAGAAGGCACAAAAGAGCAGACTTTCCTGATTTGGCTCAGTGCTACCCATGCCATAATGGACTATGGTAAGACTGAAACTGACATCCTCTTTCAGTCAGTGCTACAAGGTTCTTCCACATTGATTCCAGCATTATGAATACAATTATTATTACTGCTGCTACTGACGTGCTGTGTTGAAAGTCACTAAGAATGGAACCTTTCCTATCTCTTTGAGATAGCATTTTGAATTGACAAGTCTTTGACTTGACAGACTCAAACCTACCTAAAGCCTTTGCTTTCCTTCCATTATTAAAATATATGCAAAGCATATTATTTGGGGAAATGATAATTTCATTTTCAGTGCTTTTGTTCCTTTTAATTAAGTGTAGGTATCAATGCCAACAAGTAAATATAGGTTATAGAAATTGAAAATTATTTTGTTGTCTATTCCTTTATTTCAACAATGCTAGTAAGATCCCTAAGTGTCAATGGTCACTATGTGATCAGAAAAAAGGGTCTTGAGATTTTGGCTAGGTACACTCATGAAAACACTGGTGTGTTTGTCTCTACACAGTAAGAACATCAAACTCTCTTGAGGTATCTGAGAAGTCTTCACTGGTTACAGCAAACACTGTTAAAGACACACATTATGAGACATTTTTAAAAAATTTATTTAAGGGCATAGTGGAAGTAAAAAAACACACCAGATTTTATCATAGCTATTTTTGTCAGCAAAAAGAATAAAGCATCAAATATGGGAAAAAATTATGGTACAGCTTGAGTCATAACAAGAATTTGGTTTTGCAAAACGCTGGAATTCATGAGAATCGGCATCCTCAGAGGTGAAGGGAGGAAGAGATTTCACACTAATAATAAAAAAGGAGTTAAATTGATGGTTTATGGAGATGTGTGTGTGTATGTGTACACATACGCATACACACAAGTGTAAACCCCCAGTTTCTGCTTGGGCTCCTGCAAACCTACTAAGCTAAAGTGGTAAGGAATTTTATAAGAACATCTTATTTTCTTGTTTCTGTCTAATGCTTGGAGTTTCAGTAAGATAACAAGAGGCATCAGGGTTCTTATAATTGAGAATAAATGTGGTATAATTGACAATATTAAAAGTTGTTTTTTTATCTTGTATATCAGATATCTGTTCATGTCTCTATTTGGAGAGAATGACTAGAGACAGTAGCAATCCAGTTGCTATATTTAACTGTGTTGACAATTTTAGCATCAAAGGATATCAAATATGTGTGCATTCAAGTGAGTGGCAGCAATGTCAAGTGCTTCATTTAAAATATCCTGCTAATTAGAAAATTGATTTATTTGAAAATTGATTAATTATTATTTCTTTACCAATTTAAGAGAACCTTATTCTTACAGGAAAGCTCCTCTTTAAAAAACCCATATTGTATATTTCCTGTAGCAACAAGAAATAATTCTTAAAATGTTAAGGGTTTCTGTATTCTACCTAACAAGAACTATTATATGCAATAGTATGTTGACAATTATAGCAACACAGAAAGATTACTGATTCACCAAACTGAGAGTTGAATGTTGCTTAAAATGAGGATGGGCAAAGAATGAGTGATGTACACATACACAAAAGAAAACACATATTTGATATTATGCAATAATTAATTACATTTAAAAAATAATAAAGTTGCATTAAAACATGGCAGCGATTTGCCAGTGTGGAAAGAAAAGCAGAAAATTACAGATGAAGACTTTGAAATCTTCAACGTTTTGCATGGACAGGTAGCCATGATTCTACAAAAAACACGAAGAATGAAAATGTCTAAAACCTTATTTTAATTCGCTAGTAATTTCCCTGGTGTGAGAATAAGTAAATGAAACTAATTGGAAAAGCAGGCAAGGTACGTAATGCTGTTGTAAAATTCATGTTGGTGAGAAATTTCATTAGCTGTTATAAAGATATCAGGGAACAGCTGGCTGTAGTTGCTGATATCTTGCTATTAAGGCTACTTTAAATTATATTGTGGTAAAAACATTTATCATACCACTGGCATGCACATGTTTGTGGTAAAGAAGACTAAACTCAGAAAAAAAATAAAGGAAGTATTTTTCTCTAAGCAGATCAGGATGTGAACTTTATCTGAAAAACTGTCAACTCGTAGGAGCTCTAAGTTTTAGAAATTTATTGCATCTCACTGAGATGGTGTTAACTTTCCCCTTAGCATACCTTATAGTACTGTCACCTGTATTTGCAGCAAGAATGCTGTGAATGACACACCAGTGTTTTGGCAACTACTGAGCTGTGCTGGCACAGCATCCATTCTGTCTGTTGCAACCCCACAAAGGCTGGATGTGGGAAAGAGCCTTGGAGGGCACCAGAGGGATATTCCATGCTGTATGGTGTTGAGGTCAGAAAGAAGAGACAAGAAAAAACAAGAGTAGAGGGAGGCATTTCTTTTTAAGGTGATTGTCTTAAGAAGCAACTGCTCCATGTGTTGGAGCCCTGCTTCCCAGGCTGGACATCACTAGCTGAACGTAAATAGAGAATAAACTTTGTTGTTTTGCTTTCCATGCACATCCTTTGCTTTTTCTCATTAAACTGCCCTCACTGCGATCCATGTGTTTTTTCATCCTTTTTTGTCCCCTGTGTCCTGCTTAGGAAGGGGAGTTTGAGGTTTTCTTAGTGGACACCTGGTGGGCTGCCGAGGTCCGTCCACCACAGTCCTTTCCTGCCACTCAGTGTGAGGCAGTTTTGAATTTGTGAATATAATAGTTATTAATTTTCATGCTTGTGTGAGGGTCACAGAGTTTAATGGCTGCACTGCTCGGCTCTTTATTTTGCTGCGCTTGGAAACATGCTAATAGAAACAATGGCTATGTGCTTTGCCCTGGCATTGGTGCCTAACTCTGCTGGGGTAGCTTTGTTGTGGGCATGATGAGAGCACCTCTCCTCCTAATTCAGGACTGATGTGGGTATTTTCGATGATCGGGTTCCTGAGGCCCTTGATCACTTTCAGGTGAGTTGTTCAACATTATTAACACTGTCAGCTTATTGTCAGGTTTCTGAATCTGGTGTCATCCTGGTGTAAGAGGGCACAGTTTTGGAGAGAAATGAAAGCAAAACGTGCCATTAGGAAGTTGGTCCCTGTGTGGCAGGGTGTGTGGAAGTATTTGGGTGGGTGTTTCAGGCAGTTATCACCTTGCATAGACTGGGATGTGATATCTGAACAAGCAAGTAACCACTGTGAATTTATGCACTGCATGCTAGAAGTGTATCTTGCCTACCCCAATAAAACCCAGCAGCTTCAAGCACCATTTTGAAGTTTGGCCCACGTCTATTGAGCCACAGTTTAGTATTATTGGAGTGGGTGGCTGAGATAGAGACCCAGACCATCTCTGAAGACACGTTGACTGTGACAATGATCCAAACTACAAATAAGAGCACGTCAGTTGAGACAGGGACCCAAAACTGAACTACAGTACTCAAACTAATAGTGAAAAGAAGCAGTGGACATGGAGGTTGATGGACCCATATAATTTATGTCCTTTCCTGGGGACTATGGAATTGACAAAGAAAATAAAATAGAGGCAACCGTTTGCAGTCTCTGGAGGCTGCTCTTGTCAACCATGAAGGCAAGATATACATTCAATGAAAACCTTGTGAATTACATAGAGATGTGGACTAAAACTGGAAAAAACATCCAGTATGTGAGAAAATTAGTGGTGCTGAAAGTCTCCTACAATGACCTAGACAAAAACAAGGTCTCCAAAGATCCATCTGCCATGCTGTGTCACAGGCTATGTGGAGGAAGATAGTCCAAAATGTACCAGCTACCAAACTATTTAGAAACAATATTGCTCAGATTTGGATACACATCTATGGAAAGGGTATCTTCCTGGCTCTGAAAGTTTGAAAAAAGGTCTCTCCTTTATTTTCCCCTGGGACAGCATCTTGGCTGTCACGGCTGGCCTGTGGAGCCCTGGTAAGACAGAAAGTGAGTCCCAGACACATGCTGCGTGGCACTCTCTGGTTCCTCCTGTAGGACCAGCTGGAGAACTTGAGGAAATAGGACGGCATACATGCCTTTAACCTGGAAGCCCATGTACAAAAATGCAGGGGGAAGACACCTGCTAAGAAGGGGCCACTCAAGGGGCCATCAGTTTAATTTTGCTGTTGAGACATAAAAAGCAATCACTGATACCCCAGATGAAGAAAAAAATTACTGAGGATTCTGGTGAAGAGACCTGTGGTCTGGCAGTGTAAGCATTGGGCAGTGACTATGAATGGGAATACAGGGTTTCTGTCTTTGAGCAGGAGGAGGAAAGGCATGAGTGGGAATACTAAACCGTGTGGGTTCTGTGCATATGAGACACAGAAACAAAAGGCTTTGTTAGATACAGGTGCACAGTGTACACAGATACAAGCAGGGTTCCACATATCCCTGGCATAGACTACTTCAGGAAAGGGTACTTCAAAGATCCAGGTTATCAGTAAGTGTTTGTTATAGCCACCAGAAGTACAGAGAAGGTTGAACAGCTGTCTATCTTACCTTACCTCTTGGAAAATCCCTCTGTTGAAGCCATGCTGTGAATTAAATAACAGCAGGTGCCAATTGCCACCACGATGATGCACCAGTGGAAACGTTACACTGTCCAAGATTTTGCGATTCCCGTCATGACTTCATTCATTATCTGGAGTGCCAAAATGATCAGCAGGACTTGCTCACACTTTAGTAGTCCCATATGACCGGCGAAAAATTCTGGTGGAGGTTGAGGTTGATGGTGGACTGTTGTGGCCTCACTGACGTCATGCCATTGCTATGTGCTGTTGTACCACACATGCCAGAGCTCTAACAGGAAGTCTGCCAATTTGCATGCTACAATTGACGCTGTCTATGTGTTTTTCCAAAGTCCTTTGACAGCTGAGTGCAAGCCATTCTTTGCTTTCACATGGAGTGGTTTCTGATACACCTGGAACTGGCTGTCCAAGCACAATCCCACCACTTATCATGGAGCAATTCAACCTGCACTGGAATAGAAGAGTCAAAACAGCTAGCAAAAGGAAAACATCCAACAAAACCCACCTGTGTTAATCAGTTTAAAAATCTGCTCTTACTTCTATATGATCTGGCTTCAAAAATGTCATATACTTCAGGCTTTTGGCTGGATCTTAAAAGTTTCTGTCCATTTATCCAAAAAGGGTATTAGGCTATTGTTCTGGTCTTAGCTGGGATAGAGTTGACTTTCTTCACAGCATCTTGTATGGGTCTGTATTCTGGATTTGGTGTTGATAACTCAGGGATGTTTTTGTTACTGCAGAGCATGGCTTATGTGACAACACACAACTTTTCTCACTTTTACTCTTTTGATTCTTTTCCCATCCCACTGGGGGTGCATCAGTGAGCAGCTGTGTGGGGCTTGGTTGATGGCCTGGTTTTAACCATGACAGATGTACCTACAGAAAAGCTCAGTGTCATGGGAGAAGCAGGCACAGAGATCTGAGCAAGGCTGTTATGCTGCTTTCTCTTAGCCTGAGATAGCAGAATTGTTTTTTCACAGCACTTCCTCAAAAAGCAGATATGGTTGTAATGGATAATCCAGTAGTGTGGGTTTCAGTTATATCTGTTTCTTCATTTAATCTCAGTAATATTAATTGTTATAAAGTTGAGCCCAGGAAGGAGGGAGGGGTTGAGAGAAAGTGTTTTTAAGATTTGTTTTCTCGTTATCCTGTTCTGATCTGATTGAAATTCAATTAATTTCCACAAGTGGGGTCTGTCTTGCCCATGAGGGTAAGAGACATAGGGAGGCAGGACAGGGGGGTTT
>VXBT01007204.1:0-16050 GCA_013400235.1 Oriolus oriolus | reverse complement strand
GAAGAGGAGATGCTTCAAACCTACAAGCTGAAAGTCTTTTGCNGGTCAGAGGAAAGAGAAAGGCACAGGCACGTAAAAAAGACACCATGACAGAGACACCAAAGTCAGTGGAGAAGGCAGAGCTGAAGTCGAGAGAGAGGAGAAGAGGAGATGCTTCAAACCTACAAGCTGAAAGTCTTTTGCAAGGCTATGGTAATGGACTATAATACATCAGAACCCCTTGTAAATTCATGGAAAAAGCATGGTGGGTAGAGTGTTCAAACTGCAGCCAAAGGCAAATGTACCTGTGCTGCAATAACCAAATGCTGAAGTAGCCGTGATCGAATGAGAAGCTTGAACAGAGAGAGATGAGAGTGATGAAGATTCTTTCCCCCAGAGAGAAGAAGACCTCTGTTCCTAGAGATGAAGATGATCCCAGAGATAGAAGAAGAGAACCTTTGCTTTTGAATGTCTCATCCTTAAAATGATACCCCATCAGCTAAAGATTGAACCCTTGAAAACAGTTGAGGAAAAAGCTGTAAGTCGAGGGAAGGGACTTCCACATCGAGATCAAATTTCCATTCCCAGGCAGCTGACTTGCTGCTGATGCCATGAGAGAACTGTTTCTTGTGGAAAAGCCCCATGGCCAGCAAGAGAGACTTCTCTCCCTAAGTGAACTGAAAAAAAGATTATCATAGAGGTGGTAAACTGACTGAAAATCCTGAGTTTTGTCTCTTTACGTTGCCAGTGGGAAAGGAAAGAAGGGGTTGGGGAAGAAGTGTTCTGAAGGTTTATTCTGATTCTTACTATTTTCTCTTTTATCTCTATTAATAAACTTGTTTATATTCTTTAAGTTTTCAAGCCTGCTATCGCCCTTCTTCTAATCCTTTTCTCACAGAAGGTTAAAAGATGTGAGCAAAACCACTACACTAAATTGGTGTTTCCGCCCGGTTTCAAACTAAACCCACTACACACATAAAGATCAAATCATTTAATAAAGACATGAAAGCCTGTAATTCAGACTTAAATATTATTTAGGCTAAATTATTCAAATGATTATGCTCAGAAAGAAATACTAATTACAATGTCTTGGTGATGGAACAAGAAATTCAAAAATACTTCTGCAGCATGTATGAACACATGTACAGGACAGATGAGAAATGTTTATATAATTTACATTCCTTTTAGTTTTAAAATCACTCTCACAGCTTGACAAGACCAGTCTTCAAAAGCCTGTGTAATGGTGAGAGAAATACTGGTTTGACATCTATGTTAAAGTAGAGGACTAATTCTGTAACGATCTTGAGTCCAATCCTTGCAACAAGTGAACAAGCACTAATGAGTATTATTTTCCTAGTAAGGTGCAATTAGAAGAGCAGAAAGAAGGATATTAAAATAACAAACATTCACTAGAAATACATAAATGGACACAATAAACAATGTAAAGGGGAGGAATAATGCCTTTCATTGTTACAAGGCTGCATCTAACCACTCAAAAAATCCTATGGGAGTACACACAAAAGCTGCAGTTTCTAGGAAAGCTGCATTTTGGTTTGCAGTTGTTATAGTAGTAGTATCTCTATAGGCCAAAGCTGTCTCAGGCAGCTGTATTTATTGACAGCACTGAGCTTACCTGTTTGAGTAAGCATCTAAAAATCCCAACTTTCAAGCAACTCCTACAATACCACTACTTTCAGAAACTTAGTACTTACAAACATCACACACTTGGACTGGCCCTATTAAAAAGCTGCTATGTCTGACAGCTGTGATGGAAAGAGATGGTCAGAAAGGTCAGTAGTTACTCGGTGTTAGAAAGCTCACGGAAACATCTTGAGATACTACGTCTTCAAAATCCCAGAAGACTTAGTCTAAGCACCTTTCCCATGCAAAAAGAGATAGGTCTGCCCAGGGTGCATGTTTCGAAAAACTGACTGTAAAACACTATAACGAGCAACAGAAGCAAAAGTGTAACAGGAAATTAGGATGTTCTTTAGGACCACAGAAATAATGATGACATAACTGCTCTTTTTTACATATCAGCCTTCCATTATTAAACATTTAAGTAAGAGGCAAACAGCTCAGAGAAAAGCAAAAATGAACATGGTCTGACAAAGAGGGGATCCACTGAAGGAACAAGGAGCCCATGCCTTCTCTTACTGCAACCCAGACAGTCCAATAACAGAGCTGTGGTAACCGTACACCATGAGGGCTGGGAGTAGATTTACAAAAGCTACCTTTGGCATAATGACCATAACTATCCATAACCAGTGAGAAGGAGAAGGTTCCTCCTGAGACAAACAGAAGCAGGAGGAGAAACTTAAAGTAGCTCTTGGTGGAAAACAAGCTGTCAAAAAACCAGAAGTGTGCCCTTGTGGTCAAAAAGGCCAATGGCATCTTGAGGTGCATCAGGAAGAGCATTGTCAGCAGGTTGAGGGAGGTGATCCTGCCCCTCTACTCAGCCCTGGTGAGGCCACATCTCAAGTGCTGTGTCCGGTTCTGGGCTCCTCAGCACAAGAAATGTGAAGATCCTGACGTGGCAGGATCAACAAAGATGATTAAGGGACTGGAGCATCTCTCTTACAATGATAGGGCCTGTTCAGAGTTGAGAAGACACGACTGAGAGGGGACCTCATTAATGTATATAAGCATCTGAAGGGAGGGTGTCGAGAATAGAACTCTTCTTGGTGATGCCAAGCAACAGGACAAAAGGCAACGGGCAGAAACTGATATACAGGAAGTTCCACTTGAATATGAGGAGTGCTGGTGACATGCACTGGAATAGATTGCGCAGAGAGGTTGGAGAGTCTTCCTCACTGGAGATATTCAAGAACTGTCTGGATGCAATGTTGTGCAATGTGTTCTAGGATAACCATGCTTGGCAGGCAGGTTGGACCAGATGACTTATTGTGGCCCTTTCCAGCCCTACCCATTCTGTGATTCTGTAGCTTTTCGAAGCATTCTCTATAAGAATTCCTCTCTGTCCTCCTGCTGATTTTAGTTGGAGACCTGGAAGGCTTGCCTTTCCTTCATAGTTTACCAAACACTTCTTACCGGCTTCAGATTTCTATTTCATCTCAAGCTAAATTTTGCTGCAACTTTTAAGTGAATCGCAGAGAACTTTTCTATAACCACACTTGGAACATGGAGGCAAGCAAAGATCAAAACATGTTCAGCAGCTTTTTTCTGCCAGAAACCTCTTTAAGCAGAAAACTCCACAAACATGAGGCTGAGTGTAGAACATTCCCTGAGGCAAGACTTAGGATTCACTGACAGAGATTGTATTTCAAAGATTGCATGTCACACTAGTGTTTCCATTTTCCTCTTTCTGCACCTCAGAGTACAGCTACAGTTCAGCTACAACTTCCACAAACTGGAATCCTCTCCTCTAATACTGACAGCAGTATTAAAGGACGATCCATTAGATACTCTCCCTCCCCCATTAAGCTAGGTGGTATTCAAAGGGAGACAAGGAAAAAAGCAACTCAGGAGAAAAAATGTGAGTATTGCTCAGAAAACTACCAGCCTGTCTCAGGAAAGCACTATGTTTTTCTAGTTCCTGTGCATCAAACCCTAACTCTGTGTGTGTGTGTTTTCATGCTACAGCAGATCCACCTAAACTACCTTTAAATTTGGGTACTAGTCAAGTCCAGCTGCAATGATACACTTCTCCCAAAACAGGCTCTAAATTCACTCAAGAGGTAGGAGAACTTACTCCATTCTGAATGCAGCATTGCGGGAGCCACTGAGCTTGTACCCCAGTTCTGTTCCCCTGATTGGTCCCTGCGCCTGTCCCGACTCCAGTCCAGAAAGCTCCTCTATTAAAATTAAAAAAGAGTGATATAGTTGGTTAGATGTGGTTACAGAGCAGTTGGAAAGAGCTGCTGTGGACCCCAGATTCTCTCTGGAGAGGGAGAATCCAAGTGCAGTTTAGCTGCTAGCAAAACACTTTCTTTAGCCCTGCGTAGCTGATAAACGCAAGTAACGCACACAAACCACACTCCACACAGATAGCTCGGTTACCAGAAGCAAGGAGTAAGGAGGGCCCTCCACGAGGCAGATCCCTTGCTAGGTTTAATGCAGTTTGTTGTCCGGACCAGGGATGCCAGGCGAGAGAGGGCGGGGGTGAGCCCGAGTCCCCTTACATAGTGTTCTGAGGGCACAGGGGCGGTACAAAGGAGGGGCCAGGGAAGAGGCCAATGAACAGAGGGAAGGGGCGGTGCAGGGGGACGGGTCAAGGGACCAGCCACAGGACGCTGGGAAAGGTAGTTTTCTTTAGACCGGGGTCACAGGGTAAGGTTACATCTCATTCACAAGGACTTGTGGGAGAGGCTTTCTCTTGGAGGTAAAGAAGGTATTTTCAAATGCCTGAATTTTTCCACCAGCTGTCCTCTGTGATCTCAGAGTTTCCACCAGCTGGCTCAGGGACTGCAACACTCCTCCCTCCCTGTTCTCTCATTGGCCCCTGTCCCTTTGTCCCTCCCTCAGAGTTTCCCTATTGTCCCCTTACCCCAGCCCCAGCTATGTATCGCCCCTGTGCCCCCAGACCATTGGTTCCTGATGTTCTCCCTGCCCCCATATAAAAACCTAGATGCTCCATTGTTCAGACGTCTTTTGCCTCTGGATCCTTCACTGGAGGGGTTAGAATAAACTTACTCTGTGGAATTCTAAGCAAAGATCCTTCCCATCTCTTTGCCTTTGGTTTGTCAAAGAAGCTAGCCAGAGCGTGAATAACCCCAGCCTTTGGCTCATGACACAGCATAAGCATGGCTAAACCCAAGTCACCAAGACCGTGGTGTTGGTGGTAATGCTATTCAAGATCATGATCAGTGATTTGGATTATTAGACACAACCATCCTTTCTGAGTTTGTGGATGACATCAGATCTGGGAGAGTAGGAGATATGGCCATGAGTTTGGAATGCATGGCTTACAAATGTTCCTTTCAATAAAATTTTTCTGAGTCTGGGACACACAGACCAACACAGTGAGAGGAGCTTCCACTTCTAGTTGTGGCAGCCACCATCGGCATAGCTGCTATTTTCTGGCAAAATGAAAGTTGGCTGGACAAGCTACACCTAGCCTCTCATTTGCTATGTTGCAATTCTGTTTCACATAAGCACACTAATTGCATGATCTGGACATGTGGGAAACACTAGATCTGTGCCTAATGACACTGGGATAATTGGCTGGCATATGGCACCATAAAGGCCGATCCCAGCAGCATCACAGTGCTATTTGGTACCTCCCAGAACTGGGTGTTGGCAAAACATAGAAGTGATTGCTCTCAGAATAACATTTGTCTAAGTAGCAAGCCTTAGGACTCTTCTAAGCATTAAATGTCCACAGCTGCACAACATTTATTCAGTAGGAACTCTTCAATCTTTCACAGCCTCTGTGAATTATTTGGTATGGACAACAACACAGCAACAGCAACACAGCCTGTAAAGGTGGAGAAACAGATCTGTAATCATAATACTATTTTTCTGAGAAAGGAGGGTTCATAAAATGTAACAAATTTAACTCAGCAAACGTATTTTTGATCTTTTGATGTTATAAGATGAAGTGAATAATCCAAAAGCATATTTGTTGCTCAGAAAATAATAAGAAATAAATTTGAGAAACATTCACTGTAACAAAATATGCTAAGAGACTAGTGTAAAATCATCTAGTCTGAATAAAGCATGGAAGAATATGACATAGTGTTGACAAAACATTATATAAACAACCCATCAAAAGAAATGCATGTTAATTTGCAGGATATACTGTAATGCACCATTGACAAAATTTGTTTAAAAAAATCTGTCACTTTTGCTACATCACATTCCAGAAGTTGAGAAAAGAGGAAAACATGGATTAAAACCCACTACAATACACATATAAATGTGTAATGCAGAGTATATGCTAAGATTATTCAGAGGCTTTTCAATATCGTTTTTTTCCTTAATACACTATAAACAGACAAACAAGTTATAACAACAGCACATATTGCTTTGCATGATGATTCAGAATACAGAAGGACTAAGCCCATGTTCAGAACTATTATCTTTTTTTCCCAGGGGGCATTATTTTCACAGCTCCAGAAAGCACTATATATTAAGCTGTATTGTTAACTCACTACATGGCTAATGAACATGCATTCTTGTCTGAAAGCAAAACTGAGAAAAATAGAGAATCAAATTAAGGAAGGAAAATTGTGTACCTAAGATGACACGAGCCTGCGACTTATCTGAACCTAGGTAGGCCTTTTCCCTCTTGGGTCTCTAGGGCAGAATCCACACTAGAAAGTACCTAATACATTTACAGCGATACTGTTTATTATAAGCACAGCTGTAGTTTTTTCCTCAACTGTAACTACTTCTATTGTGTGTGGTAAAGCCACTGAAACAACAGCCATCTACCTACATGTACTTTGCAGAATACTAGAGATGGGGGTTGAAGATGCACAGACACGACAACCTTTTAGGTAAACGGCAGGCAACAAAAAGACCATCACAACAATGCAGCTTTTTACCAACCTGTTCAGCAGGTCTACTCTTCAACTAGCCCAGCTAGCTTTCCAAGCTGCATGTGTTTACACCCATCTCTCAGAAGAATGAGCTATGGTCAGGTGTGATGGGAAGATTCTGGGCACAAAAGACTGATGCCAAGGAGAGAATGGTGGGCTGTGGTCCTAACCTTCCCAGTGATCTGCTCAGCACAACACTCCTGCTGTGTGCCAGCTCTGCAATGCCATGTCTATTCATACTTTACACCATCCACCTACTGGCACATGCATAGCCGGTAATTTTGACATGCATGACTGAAGACATTTCCTTGCAGAAAAAACCGCAGAGAAATTTTTGGAACTGATACTTTTCTTTATTCTTTGTAGATATTATTTTATGGCTCTCATCAGATTTTTTGGTCACTGAACTTTAATGATTACATGTTTTAAGGGGGAAATTTAAAGGCAATACTTCCGTCAGCAAGCATGCTTGTCTTTTACCTTAGCTGAAAACGTATAGTGATATGACTTTGATAAATATTTATTATATCTGATGATAATTGCACTAGCATCTTTGTTATATCCATGAAATAAATCAGAAACATCTCCCCGTGACTCAATATTTTCCAGCTGAAATGGATAACTAGAATAAAAGCACAACAGTAAAATAAGAAGTTAATGGCACAAGGTACTAAAGAGCTAAGCAGCTACACAGGCAACTATGAATTCAAAAGTTTACCACCACAGCCTGTGTAAATCAGTCAAACTGTAACCATTTGACTAGATTAATAGTAATTTTTCAATATACTTGATTAAAACTAGTAGATGTGAACCATTATTTATTGGGTGAAAGGCAGTGCTCAGGCCTGGATCCTGGCTTGGTTCATGAGTTAGAGATGTGGCCAGGAGAGTTCATCATGTGTCTAGCCAGAACGTACTAGTTCAGTCACTAAACAAAACTTCCTCTGGGAGAGACAGCTTCCAATATTTCAAGTCTCCTGGTGGTATGCAGTTATTCCTGATAGCTGCCAATTCCCTTTTCCTAGCAATCAGTGATTGAATTTACAGTTGCAGTTTTATGTGCGATGTTTTTCACTCTCAAAACCGAAAGTTTAAAACCTGTTTCCGTCACAAATAAGGGCGGAAGCTGGAATAAGGCAGTGCCTAATGCATGATTAGTATAATGCAAAACATCTGCAACTGAATTCTCAGCCAGTGTAAAATAGCTAAACTCCACTGAAGTTTACTGAGATACATTGTCGATTTATAGAAGCAAAGGACCTGGAACAATACACCGACTTCTTTTTGACTGACAGAAGCTACCTTCAAATATTTTAATTAACTTTTTTCTAAGTGTGGATGGGTGAGGGAGGTGTGTAAAATATGGTTTGTCAGTTGGTTTCTGCCAACTTAAATCTGGTTTAGTTCACATGGAACACTTGTTTTGATGCTTCCTAACAGCCCTTCATAAACCTTAAATAATAACCACTCATTTTTTCATTCCTGATTCTTCTTCAAGATACGACCTGTGCTGTATGCTGTACCTCAGGACTAAATATGTAAAATCATGACTGCGTGGGAATGCCAAGTGACATTTTTCTCGGTGTTGCCCAGGCAAACCACATCTGCCAAATGGACATAAGAAAAATTATTTCATATTTAGCGTCTAGCCACTCTGCAATCAAGATCCAGCTGATGTGAAAATGTGCCATGGTTACATATGTAAACCATGAATTGTATATTCATATTCATATTTACTTCTGCATACTGTTAACTAATCCTTCAGGACAAAAATAAAGAGAATCCAGCTGTACCTCCATGCTCACCTGTCACAATCCTAGCAATGCATATTCAGGTTAAGTGCAGTTTAACTACTAAACACAGAACAGATCCCCCAATTTAAATGCCACCACTAGTACTGGGTATAATTAACAGTTTTAAGCTCCTCTGTATTTAGGGTATGCTGAGTGGTCCTAGTAGGGAAAATTCTCGACCTTTCTTCTTCTACTAGGGAAGGAACTAAGAGACATATTTCCAAACACATTACTGAATAAAGGAAAAGCCTACCCACCAGCTTGCAAGTGAGCGCAAATATCCTTCACTAATTAAAGCAGCAACATCAGCACTGCTGAGTCAGAGCACCAGATTAATTCTAGAAATTCTCTGTCTAACACCTGGCAGCAACAAGGAAGATCAGAGCCAAAGTTACTATGGCACTCCTTCTGGAGAGGGCTCTTAAAAAAACCATGAGTAGCATTTGTAGCTGCTCTGATCTATACTTTCCTTTCTGTTCACCTCCAGACCTGCTGACCACAGTATGTGGGAGATGGAAATTTGAATTTGTCAGCCACCTGTATCAAACCTAAAAATGAGGTGTAGTTTTTATACCTGGTCTCTTCATTCCTGTAAGTTTGAAGTGGAAGAAGCAGACACTAAGCTCACAATGCATCCTTAAGGAATTGCTCTCACATGCTGCCAAAGCTGATGAAGGGTAGAAGCTCTGTCCTTTTTCCAGAGAGGATGTAACTCTCTGTGCAGGTGCAGAGAAGACCAAGAACACCAGAGAGGCAGCTTGAGAGACAGAAGAGGTAAAGGGACATTGATGAAGAAAGCTGACCCTTTAGCACACATCTAAGACAAAACAGTCACATCAACTAGCAGCTCAGAGACCCTGCCATGGAAATGTGACATGCAAGGGAGCAGACGGCCTCCCCTTTGTCCCATTCTGACACACAGACTTTTTAAAACCTGCAGTCAGGGACCTCCATGCTAACTATGCCTAAAGCCCTTTTCATCCAAAATCACACTTACGTGGCCAGTATTCAAATGAGACCAACTGTCTGGAAGGTTTTCTAGTTTTCTGGTCTTCAAAAACCATGAGCGTGTTTTATGACACCAGCCACAGCTTTTTAGCACTAGAACTCTAAATTACATTTCAACGTTTTGCTTTAGGTTTTAAGCTTTTTGCCTTTTTTTTTTTTTCCCCTCAAGGAGGTGCTAAAACCTTTGTCTTTCTGAGAGATTTCTCTCATAACCACACTACTGTAGGTTCTGGGGCTTTCAGACAAGCCAAATCAATTCTTTTCCAAGTTCCAGCAAGACATGTGAGTTCATAAACAATAATGATCAAATCTACTTACCAGTCTGTCTACGAACATTTACCTCCAAAGAGTTACACATATACACTTCAGGAACAATTTCACATAACCCACGTCTGAACAAATCATAAACTCTTTATTGAAAGTTATTAATAAGAAGGGCTCTGAGCTGCAGCTGTACATTACACTACAAATCTTCAGGGTTTACCAATATCAGAAACGAGAAATTTGCCTACATATACATGTCATGAAACACTATTCACAAATGAAGTTAAACTAGGTGACTGAAAAGTTACAGCAATGTTTCTGTGGCTGAAGACATGCTTTTCTTGTGGTGGATGTGGCACGTAATATTTGAAGGAGTGAAAAGTACACCAATCTGTTTCTGTACCTTTGTGCTGGTCTTGGTTTTGCTAATGATGACAGCAGTTCCTGCTCCTAAAGTCAAGAGCAGAATCTAGAGAAATAAAACAGGCTATGTGGGTCTACTAAGAAGGAGAAACTCACACTAGAAGAGCTACAAATTCTTACATGCTGCCAAACCGATGCACACCATAGAAAATACCATCCGGGTGACACCAAAGTGTCCTTTGCATGGAAGTCCATGACTCAGCTGCTTTCAAAGTTGCAATGTGAATTCACACAGAGTGGACAGTATGAGCCTTTCAGTTCATAAAAGTAAGTTCTTCTCTGTTTTTAGGGTGTAAACTCCACAAAGTTGGTCTGACAGCATGTGCTTAATAATTAGAATAGCTGACTACCACTATCAACCAGGATTTGTGCATTCTTGAGTCTCTTATCTCATAGTATGAATGAGATAAAGGCATGTGTCTCTTCCATGCAGCAGTCTTCCTGACTTCACGATGACACTCTCCCATCAGTGTCCCATAAAATAAATACTGGGGCTCAGTCACATGGGGTTTATAGTGTTCTTTAAAGCTTCTAGGTGAAAGGTACTACCATCAATGTTTTTCAGCTGTAGGACCTTAATACACAGTGCACACATCAGTATGTACTCTATTGCTAAAAGCAATAAAAGCTAATAATTAAAGGAAGTTCATTTATATGCACAAATATTTAGGTTACAAATATTAGGGTTCTCTCAATATTATCTTTAAGGTCTTGCCATGAATCAAGAACAGCTTTTAGAATAGAGCAGTGAAACCCAGATGATGTGGCTCTGAGCTCTATACCTTATTCAACTGACCACTCTACGTACACACACACCCAAAATGATGTGTTTTATTTATCTGTCGAGAAAACTCTGAAAATAAACTATTTATTTTACAATGCATCTTGCAGCTATGCTTTCTGTGTACATGATCCCTAAAGAGAGTGAGTAGAGACAAGAAGGAATGTTTCAGTAATATCAAAAATTAAGAAGCTTATTTAACGTCATTTCATGTGAAACTCATTTTACAATCTCAAAGTTTGGTATTTTCAAGAATGAGCTTTGAGGAGTTTGTGATTTTTTTGTCCTGTGAATCTGATACTGGCAAAGATTTATAGCAAGATTAAGAAAATGCTATGCAAAGCAATGTCAATTATTTTTAGCCTCTCAAGAGTTTTATTTTTCATTAAAGAGTTCTGCACTTAAAGCAAAAATTAAATGCCAATACCTTTCTAGTACTGTCTATTCATTTTATAACTGTAATTGCCATTCATCACAAAATTAGTTGCTTCCTAACTATGCATGCAGCAAGTTCCAATTCAAGTACATTAAGCAATTGACCTTTTGATAATTGAAAGTACTGTAACTTTATCATAGCTGGATTGATTATCAAGTAAGACTTGTAGAAGTCTCTATCTTCACACAGGAAATAAGAGTAAGGTAAAGGTAGAAGTAGTAAAAGGGATTTCCAGAAATTAAGTGTTTTCTACACAAACCTTTTCAAAGTTCGTTCATTTCCGGATTTTTTTAAGCTCTGCTTAGGACAAGTTTGTTCAGCATTTACGACATACAGGCTTTTAAAAGCCTGAATTTTTAATAATGCTGTAAAATGAAAAAGGAGATGTTATAAATGACCACTCAATATTATGATTAAAGGAATTTTATTTAAAAAATCAAGTATAATTTTGAAAAAGAGCCAAGAAGCAAAAGCAATGCCGAGCCAGGCGATCGGCGTTGGGTGAACTGAGTCCGAACACTGACAGTCCGAATCCAACTTTATTTATACCTTTTTTCTTCTTTGTTAGTTTTATCTTTTCAATACAACAGTGTCATTTTTTCCTGTTTTCCCCCATGTCTGACGGACAGTTCCTGAATTCGGTAGTCGATTTTTGCTGCTCGAGTTTCTGGTGACATATATGATTTGTTGTATATGCACACATGGACTGTACATCCTGGAGCTCTGCCAGCCAAGGAAATCTCACAAGATGCTTATCTGTGGAATGTATCTTGCTAAGGCTTATTCATACAGAATTCTCCTTGAATACATAGCAATACATAGCAGGTGTAGCCACCTGCTTCCAGTGTTTGTGCTTTCTTTGCAGTGCTTGCAATCTCAAAATTTAGCACAAATTATTTTGTCACATACATTACAGGAGAGAAGCTGGAAAGCTGGCTTTGTGGGAAGAGTCTGGATTTTAAAAATATCAGGGAACGAACAGCATACATTGGTAGACATTGTCACAGTTTTGGCACTGCACATCCCTGATTTTAACTGGGAACCCCAGGCACTGTTAAGTTCAAAAAACAACAAAGAGCAACTCTAGTAAAACTGAAAACTGATTCCAACCTGGAATATCTTGGCAATCAACTCAAAAGGACAAAAAGGACATTTGACTTAAATTTTTTCTTTTAAGGTTTTATGCTTGTTTAGTTTGGATGGTTTGTTTCTTAATTTCCACAGCAAACTGACATTTTTTGTTAAAATATATTTCGCCTAAAATCCATTTTTTTAACAGAAAAATAGATAAACCCACAAAACTCAGCTAGCCCTACTCTTACCCTGCGACTAATAACTAAGGATACTAAATGTAGAAGACTGAAATCTCAACAGAAGTTGTGGGATTAAAAGACATGTTTATTAACGACCTTTAAGATAATTTCGAATTCTTAAATTGTGTAAATTTCACGAGATATATAAAACTATGGATACGATGTCATCAATAGCTTTGATCTGTCCTTGCACTTCTGTATACCAGCGAGAGAGACCAATCTGATTTTTATTTATGTCCCAACATATGTTATATTCTTATAAAGGCTGTACGTGTGCTGGCAGCCCTGTCCCGGGGAGGCTTTGCCTGGCAGCCAATCAGGGCAGAGAAAACTTCCACGATCGGGCTGTGAGCGACTTCTCACTTGCCAGTGCGACAGATACCCCGGATGCCCGGGAAAATGGGCTGGTGGAGGAGCCTTAACACACAAAAGCAGTTAACTGCAACACAGCGCGAGCCATTTGTTTTTGGCTTTTTTGGAGCGAGGGGGGCCTCGCCTGCAGGGCCAGCTCAGTCCCCCTCCCAGTCTTCGTTTTTTTCTTCCCTGCGGTCCTGCTTTCCTGCCTATGCCTGCTTCGCCGTGAACTAGCGCGTCACCGCGACGACGTCGTGCTCCGCTGCCTCCCCGATAGGGCAAGCGCCGCCGCAGCCAGCCGCCTCCACCGTGTTTGCCGGCCGCAGCTGCTGCCGCTTGTACCCAGCCGTGATCGCAACCGCCGCTGTGTTTCCTGTGCTGCCCGCCGCACCAACCTGCTGTAGCACCAGCTCGTAACGACCAGCCTGTCGCCGCCCCATCTAGCATCTAGCCCTGACCGCCGCCGTCACCGTGTTCCTGGAGCACAACCCTGCGGCGCCCAACCTGCAGCCGCCGCCGCTCGCAGCCACCGCGCCCGGACTCTGAGAGACCGCAGCTGCTCCAGGAGCGCGCCCGTAACCACAGCCGCCTGTTCTCCGCGAACAGAAGGGACATGCAGCCTGCTGCTCTTTAAAAATCGCGCCCAGCCTGGCACGGGAGCTACGCAGCACGCATGCTCCCTCTGCTGAGCTGACGCCGACAAAGCACTCAGAATTCCTGTGGTATCGGTGTCCCTGTCTTCTTTCTTTCTCTCTCTCTCTTTTTCCCTTTCTACTCCATTTTCTATTCCCCTTTACCCATTTTCTATTACCCTTTTCCTATCAATAATTAATTCTCATATAAAAATATTGCCACGTTTGCGCTTTATATTTCACCCGAGAAATCTACCAAAAGAATCCCCCCGACTCCCTTTATATAGCGGAACAGGACAACCAGCTATAAGCAATAGCTTAAACATTCCCACTGATGGGAAGAGAATAATTTTTAAATGCAAACTCTGCCTTTTTTTTACTCTGCTTCAAATAAAATTCTTCGTGAAAAGTAAACAAAGCTATTTTTAAAGTAGAGTAGTTAACCTCTGCAGTATAGATCTATTTCCAATGTAAATAGTTGTTTCCATGTTCAGTTGTTGCTTGGTCAAGCATCTAAAAAGACGAAAAGTCATATGCAACATAGCAGCACTAAGATATTCCCTATAAATATGAAAAATAAAAATGGATCTGTGTGATATTAATTCACAGGTATTCTAATTACCAAAGCAATGTTGGCCCTTTTGATATCTATTCTAAGCATCACCTTGTATCTCCTAATTGATTTGAAGCATATAAGAATTATTTTGTTGCACAAGACATGAAATTTCCCTTTACAACTCATTATAAACTGTATTTGTTGGTCTAAAAGAAGTTCTCACTCACTCTGGTTTTGCATTGCACCAGAATTGCCTTTTTCCAGTTGTCACAAACTGAAACAAGAACTTCTATGCTAGTATAGATCAATGTCTGAATTTATCCAAAAATACCTCTTCAAAGGTAGTCAGTGGCAGATGTCCACATGTGTAAAACTCTTGTAATGGATATTCATGCTATAAACCGCTCTTATTATGTCTACAGATATAATCTACAGTTAAGCTGTAAAAAGAATGAGGTATGGTATGTCTCCAAATTTCACCTCACTGAGCATTAACATGAAACTGCAACATCTGTATACATGACAGGCTCACTGAGTGGTCTGAAAACTATACACGTAGCCACTTCCATTATTCTTTTCCC
This sequence comes from Oriolus oriolus, assembly GCA_013400235.1. Classification (NCBI taxonomy): domain Eukaryota; kingdom Metazoa; phylum Chordata; class Aves; order Passeriformes; family Corvidae; genus Oriolus; species Oriolus oriolus. The sequence goes on along the minus strand of VXBT01007204.1, from coordinate 1,427 downwards.
ATCCTTGCCCTTTTCCTTAGCCAGCCATGTCAGTGCCTTGTCTAGCTGTTACAGTGCTAGACAAGCTGGACAGGCTTTAGAAGGTCATTTTTAAACATCTGGAGCACAACAGAACACAAATTGGATGTTGAGCATAGATGCTTCAGGCAACCCTAACATGGGTCACATGCAAATTTTGTAAAACTGGCTTGAGAGGAAAGTTTATTTATTTTTCCCTTTCCTCAACATGCTTGTAATTTCTGCCCACAAAATGCATGAAAGTTTTAAAAAAATTCATTGTTCAGTACATGTGTGAAAACTTACATTTTAAACTATTTTTTCTCTTGAAACATTTGAAAGTTTTAAAATTTCAGGGTTTGAGAAGAAAACCCCAAACTTAGCTGACAAGTTCTATGGAGCGGGTGAGTGAAAATAGGACATACACTTTTATGCACTACATGGCTCCCAATAGGTCATTCTCTACAAGCAAACACTGAGATTACCTAGCCAACAACCCTTCTCCAGTTTTGAGGAGAAGACAAGAAGAGTGGAAGGAGTTCACTTCATAGATGACAGATGAGCTTTTCCTGGATTATAGCCTTCTATCCAGTCCTTTCAAACATGCACAGATTTTCCCCTAGACAGCTTAATTTGGAGGGCTTCCCTGCAACATGTGGGCCATCAAGGAAAAAACAGTGTCCTGAGGTAAAGAATCCATCTCCTTCCCTTCAGAGAGGGCTGAAATGTTTTCAAAGACCACTCCTTCAGCTGTCCATCTGTTATGAGACACTGTATGTCTAACTTGATCTCAGAATCATGAGCAAAAAAGGACATGACAGACTCGATCAGGTCACAGAGAGTGACATTTGCAACATTAAGAATGTGAGCTGAAGAGATTAATCAGCAGCTCCAAGCCCTGCTGCTCTACCTAGTAACTATTTCCATGCCAAAAAGAAGCAGTTTACCCCTCTACTACCTGATTATTCTGGATTGTGGAAGTAATGTTTTTGCAGCTGTAATAGACGGATGAAGAGGTAAGAGTAGAGTAGAGAAATGTACCTGACAGCCGACTTGTTTTTCCAAAGGTGATTTTTTGTCACCTTTTTGTCCATTAAAATATACTGTCTCTCTCTCCAGATTCTATTTGTTACTGCACAGGCCACTAATATTGCAGTTACGTATGTTACTTTGTCCAGATCAGTACAACAAATAGCACTAAAATACTTGTCATCTGTTTTAGCAGTCATCTCTCTCCAAGACAATGAGACTGCTATTCACATAAATATTTAATTTGATACATCCCAAAGCAGAAAATTACTAGAATATCTGCATACCTATCAACCTTTCACTGTGCAAATCTCTTGTTCATAATCCTCCTTTCAAAGTTAATGCAATCTGATTACAAGTATCTAATGACAGTTCATCCCAAATGTAATAGACACAATAAG
>VXBT01007200.1:0-14584 GCA_013400235.1 Oriolus oriolus | reverse complement strand
CAGATCGGCGCCAAGGTACGGACCGTCGCCCCGCTCGTCCTCATAGGACTCCGCGCGTGGGGCGGCGCCCGCTGAGCCGTGTTCCGCGTGTCCCGGGGAGAGCGCTGCCGGGAGGGAGAGACCCCAGCTTCCCGCTGCGGAGCACCGTCGGGCTCGCCGGTCCCTGGGAGGGTCCGCGCGGGACGGCTCCCGGCTGCTGCATCTTAGGGGGGAGCGCGGGCATCAGCTGCCGTCCATCAGCCCCTCGCGGGCTGCTGGGGTCCCGGGAGAGCGGGGGAAGGGGCGCCGAGACGGTGCCACACCCCTCCCGTCGGTGAGGGGGGGTGTGCGGGGCGCGGTGGCGGCTCCGTCTGGCCGCGGGGCCGCACCCACGCGCGGCGAATCCCCGCGCGCCACGTGGCGGGGATTTGGCCAGGGGGCGAGAGAGGGGCGTGGCGGCACTGACCACCCTCCGGTCCTCTCAGTTCTGGGAGGTCATCAGCGATGAGCACGGCATCGACCCCACGGGCAGCTACCACGGGGACAGCGACCTGCAGCTGGAGCGGATCAATGTCTACTACAATGAAGCCACCGGTAACGCCCCTCTGTAATGAGTTTCCCGGGGGAGGGTCATACGGTGTGCAGGCAGGGGTCCCCCAGCCCTCCCCGCAGTGGGTGACGCCCCAGCACAGCTTAAATGGCTGCTTTGTTTTCCCATCCCTGGATCTTTCCAAATTCCCACACCCACCATGTCCTCAGCAGCGAATCATGGGGAAGCGGACGGGAGCACAGCGGGGCTCCTGTGACACTGGCTGCCGACTGCAGGGCTGTAACACTGGTGCTGGTTCCTCCCACAGGTAACAAGTATGTCCCCCGTGCCATCCTCGTGGACCTGGAACCCGGCACCATGGACTCTGTGCGCTCCGGCCCCTTTGGACAGATCTTCCGTCCTGACAACTTTGTCTTTGGTGAGTGACTGTGGGATGGAGGAGTTCCAGAGTGGGAACTCCACACACAGGAAAGACTTGGAGTGGGCATGCAAGGGATCCTGGGGAACCTGAATCCCCCTAGCAGACTGGTGATGGAAGTGAGGGGAGGAGCTCCTAGGGGAGGGGCAGTGGCATCATCTCTGTTTGTCCCTGGGGCGCTAATGTGGCACCTGGCTTCTGGTCCGCCCTGTAGGTCAGAGCGGGGCTGGCAACAACTGGGCCAAGGGGCACTACACGGAAGGCGCTGAGCTGGTGGACTCTGTGCTGGATGTGGTGAGGAAGGAGTCGGAGAGCTGTGACTGCCTCCAGGGCTTCCAGCTGACCCACTCGCTGGGCGGAGGCACGGGCTCCGGCATGGGCACCCTCCTGATCAGCAAGATCCGGGAGGAGTACCCCGACCGCATCATGAACACCTTCAGCGTCATGCCCTCGCCCAAGGTGTCGGACACGGTGGTGGAGCCCTACAATGCCACCCTCTCTGTGCACCAGCTGGTGGAGAACACGGACGAGACCTACTGCATCGACAACGAGGCCCTGTACGACATCTGCTTCCGCACCCTGAAGCTGACCACTCCCACGTACGGGGACCTCAACCACCTGGTGTCGGCCACCATGAGCGGCGTGACCACCTGCCTTCGCTTCCCCGGCCAGCTGAACGCCGACCTGCGCAAGCTGGCGGTCAACATGGTGCCTTTCCCGCGGCTGCACTTCTTCATGCCGGGCTTCGCCCCGCTGACCAGCCGCGGCAGCCAGCAGTACCGCGCCCTGACGGTGCCCGAGCTGACGCAGCAGATGTTCGACTCCAAGAACATGATGGCCGCCTGCGACCCCCGCCACGGCCGCTACCTGACGGTGGCCGCCATCTTCCGGGGCCGCATGTCCATGAAGGAGGTGGACGAGCAGATGCTCAACGTGCAGAACAAGAACAGCAGCTACTTTGTGGAGTGGATCCCCAACAACGTCAAGACGGCCGTCTGCGACATCCCCCCGCGCGGCCTCAAGATGTCCGCCACCTTCATCGGCAACAGCACGGCCATCCAGGAGCTCTTCAAGAGGATCTCGGAGCAGTTCACGGCCATGTTCCGGCGCAAGGCTTTCTTGCACTGGTACACCGGCGAGGGCATGGATGAAATGGAGTTCACGGAGGCCGAGAGCAACATGAACGACCTGGTCTCTGAATACCAGCAATACCAGGATGCCACTGCTGATGAGCAGGGCGAGTTTGAAGAGGAAGGAGAGGAGGATGAGGCGTAAAGTTGAGATGGGTAGGAGTTAAGTATAGTCTGAGCAGGCAAGTATTCATTGAGAGAAGGAATCTGTGCAGTTGTGCTGAAGCATGCATTTTTTAATTTGGTGCTCTCCACTGTTGCTTCTGTCAGCAGTTTTGTATCCTTGACTGTCCAATGTAACAGTAGTTGCAAAATACTTCAGAGTCTTCTGTTGAAATGGTTAACTTCTCAAACATAAAGGCTTTTTGTGTCCTAAACTGTCTCCTCTACTTTATTTCTCTCTAGATGAAGCAAGTAATTATTGTGTAGTTTTCTGTAGCTTCACTTCTCAATTTATTCCTGAACTTCAGTGAAAGGTTAAGCTTAATAAAACAAGAATTCTCAGGCTGTGAATTTAGCAGCATGTGGAAACTGTCGTAGTTCAGCTAAAGATGCCAGGTAATTTATGGAAACTCCTGTGTCTAACAGCTTAGCTGTTTGTTGGGGCAAAAGCTGCTTTAGGTGATAAAAACGAGACACTGTACTTGAATGGTGCAACTCTTCTTTATGGACATACATGGTAGAGCGGTCAGGGAGGAGGTATTGAATTCCACATTACAAGCTGTCAAAACTGATTTGACAGGATAGCTGCAGGCTTCCCTACTGCCATTCAGCAGCTTATTTAACTTGTTCCAGGGACTATAGTACAGGCATATGGGTGGCTGACTATGATTTGACTTGATGCTGAGCTCGCTTATCTTGCCCTCAACTCTCCTCTCTAAATACAAAAAATCCATGCAGAGAAGCATAGGTCTGTACTAGCAGGTGTCTTGGGAGCTCAAGTAAAAACCTGAGCTTTTTCTCTTCAAGAATAAAATTTGTGTTTCCCAAAAAGAGCCACTAACCTGCCCTTAACTGTAAAGGGATTGATTCTACAGGGCAATCAATTCCCTTTAGTAGATATGAGGTGACGGGCAGATTTCTAGGCTCAAAAGGCTGTCCAGAGCATAACATACAATCTGTGTTGTCTGTACACGCCCTGCTGTGCATCTTTGCAAAGGTAAGTGTGGTTTCTTTACAGTGAGGGAGGGGGGATTTATGTTTCTGTGTTCTTATAGGATGCAAGAGCGCTGAATGAATCTACAACGTTTTTAGCAGTAGTTAGCAAAGTTTCATAGATCCTGTTACTCTTACAAAGCAAGAGTGAAATCCCTCGTGGAGTTTAGCAGTTACCCAATATGTAAGGTTAGTCCTTAGTTCATCCAAACACCACTTAGGGGAGTGGTCCTGCACTAAATAAAAGTGTTGCTAAGAGATCTGCTACCAATGCTGCAATTACTGCAGTCCTTACTGCTCTGAAAGAGCTGATATTCACATGTGTTCAGCCTCTATTGTGATCCTTTACTGAAATGCTTGCAAGGCATTACTGGAATAAAGAATTAAAAGGGAGCTGCTGTGCATAACTAATATCTTGCCTGTTTTGAGTCCACTGCCTGTGGTCACTGCTCTGAGTGTGCCCTGTTCCTTTGCTGATGGGCCTGTTACGCTGGTGTGAGTGGGACAACAGGCACTTGCTAAAGCTTTTCTCTCCTCTGTAGATTTGGTTTCTGGTGTACAGAGGAGTGAGAAGCACTTAAACTGCCTGGACTGTCAGTAAACAAATACAGCTGTGTATACCCACAACAGTACTTGTATTTCTTAACACTTGAGCAGTTCTAGGATTAAACATTAGACAAATTGAGGTTGTTTTAGTAACTGAGTTAATACATGTTGCCTCAGGCCCTTTGGGGAAATACCACTGTATCTGGTTGCCAAAGTAACCTTGCCTTGAAATCACCTAGCTGGGTTGCACTTGAAATTGTTGATCATGTAGCTTAGAGGCAGCAAACGAATCTAAACAGTTTCACCGAAAGAGGAGACCTTGGTCTTTGATAGTAGAGATCTTCGTTTTAGCCGTGACACTGTAGCAGGTTTCACTAGTATTCAACATGTCTAGCATCTAATTCTCAGTGTAATTACACTCTGTCTCTAGCTAATCCTTAAATGTAGCTACCCAAGTGACACATTTCACTACAGCTCCCTTACTAGAAAGTAGGACACTGTCCTACATGGCTTGCTGTTTTTTGTAGTCTGGGGTTTTTTTGCTCTAGAGGAAGAAAACCCAGAAATAGAAATACTCTAGACAGAAACATGTCCTTTCATAAATCCTACATGTCTTATTTGTCAGTCATGATAATTTAAAAAAAAAATCAAACCATCATTTCAGTAGGAGTTGAGAAATATAGCAAAAGGGGATACTGAAAGGCTTGAAGGGAAGGTTCGAAGCTTGGTAGGAACAGTAAGTCAAACATAAGACAGGGTGAGTGTCACTCTGGGCCTGGGACTGCAGCACCTTTTTTTTTTCCTTTGTCTCTTTGATCTTTAGTTGTATTTATTGCCCAGGAGACTTTTCACTATAAAAACTGAAGCTGACTGCTGTATGCCAAACAACAAAGAGGTGTCTTCACACATCTTTATGGTTGCAATTTTTCTGTTTCACAAAGAAAGCAGAACCACTGGAAGGATTTCAGATTAGGTTATCTGATTGCCTGAACTTCTCCTGGGTGTAGGTTTATATTTGTCCATGTGATGAACAACACATTTATGGTTAAAGGTCTTGCGTGAGGCATCCTGTCTGGAAGAAATTGGGATAGATAACACAGATTTAGTGGTGTACAGATTAAGCCACTTATAATGACTGATTTGTGTTGAGATATAAGTTAATAATGTAAAGCAATATAGTTTCATTTCAATAGATCAGTTGTGACCTGAAGGGAAGCATTCTCCTCTGCTGACAATTAGAGCTGATGGTGTTGGGGAAAGGAACAATCTCTTTATTTATTTTTTTTTTAATTCCCTTTGTTAAATGTGTGGAATTCTTAAGCATGTTAGTAGAATGTCTTGACCAAGGCAAACAATCAGTGCTTGACTGCTGTTAAGTGCAACAGGGTAAAGATAAATAAGGTTGTAAAAACAGCTAGGCACCATGTAGGTTTAGTTTAAATAAAAATGGCATGAGTCGTGGTAGCACTGGGATGCCTTCTCTCCTAATTTCTCTTCCCTGTTTATTTCTCAAACCTCAGTCTAAACCATTGTAGCAACAATGTTGTGGAAATATAATCCAGTATGTGGTCTGATATTTCACAACTCTTAATGGGATTGTAGGCTTACATCTGTTTTCCAACAGATGTTTTCCAGTCTTTCTAGTGGGAGCAATAATGATTCTCCTCTTCCCATGCTACATGTAGTGCCTATATAAATCAGAAATGTGGTTGCATTAAGCATACAATGGTCCTGGTGACGTAACAGTCCAAGAACCAAATCTGAGGCCCATCCTGTTGACAGGTGCATCTTTCCAGAAGGCATGAGGTGAAGAACAGAGTAAACCAAAGTAGCAATAGAATTTATAACCTGAAGAAGGAAAAGAATCCAGATGTCTCCAGATGGGTCTCCTCTCCAGTGAATTCCCCACAAAAATAGGGCAAACCCTTAATCTGTGAAGAGAAATCTGCTCATGGATGAAGATATCATGTGCTACATAGCTCAAAAGAGTGTGGTGCTAGTAGGTTCTTCTATATGTGCACTGCCATGTGCTTAAAGAAACTGTGATGGACTGACAGTCCCTATGGAATGGTGCTGCGATGCACTACTGCAAAGCACAGCTCTGGTGCCTGGAGCAGCTCTGGCAAAGTCGTGCGAGAGGGACAAGTTTTCTCACCTCGCTAGAAAAAGCTGGGGCCTCTAACAATACTCCCTGCATCAGAAAGAGTTCTCCTCTTGTTTCCTTTGTCCTTTGTCTTCCCTGTAATCCCCATAGCCAAGTTATGTGTAAGATCAGGANTCTTTTATTTTTTCTTTTTAAAGATGGGCTGATAATCTACATTAGATTGTGCCTCACAGTGGGAGGTGCTTTAGTTACTGCTTTCTGTTTAATGAAGCCTAATATTTTTGTTTGCTATAGCTATGAGGTGGTAAAATCTTCTCTGGAGAAATCATGTGACTACCCCTCATTATTTGATGCACAACCTTTCTCCCAAAGGATGTTATTCTACGTTTCCTCTCCACATTAAAGCATAATGAACAAATACTTTTAGGAACTGTTCAGAAATTTTAGCCTGCACAGGAGTTATAGGTAACACTATTCCCCTGAGCCTGTTCATTGTAGGAAAGGCACTGTTTTTCATTTACAAATAATACCCTTCTCAATCTTCCCATTGGTTTTTTCAGCTGCTTCCACATTTCCACAGAACAAAGCTTGTGGCACTTTTGATGCTTTATATGTGCCTGGGGTAATCTGAGTAAGGTTATTTTTATTTTTGCCCCCCTTTCTCCAGCTCAAAATAAACCTCTAGAGAGAAGGAGATGGTTTGGTATGTGACTTAAAAAAAAAAAAAACAGGAGACTTGGAGACTTTTTCACCTTCCAATCTAAAATCCATTCATACTAAGCACCTGCCTTTTGATACTTCAGCAATCACCTGTCCTGGTCTGTTTCTTATTTATTAAAATGGGAAAGAGCAGTCTATTTGTTCTCAGATACCCCCATTTAAATGGGTCTTATCTTTAGCTTGTCTACAAGAAAATTCAAAATGGAAGCATTTGGTCACAGGAAAGTGCTTCAGGACATGATACATTTTGGAAAAAGACATTTCTTGGCCCTGAGTCTCCTGGACAGTTGTCCAGCTGGAGCCCTCTGAGCATTGGAAAACGAGGCAGAGGGAGGGTGTGAGGGAGGCTGTGAAAACCTGCCCATCCCCAGACATTCTGCCAGCAAAGGACACAGTGCAGGTGACAACTCCTCTCCCTGAGCAGTTTAGCAAGAAGTGAACGGTTTCCCTGCTCCTAGCTTCAGTCCTATTTGAAGTATTTTATTTGTGAATCTGCCAGAAAGAAAACTTGTGTCTCTTTGAAGTGTGTGTATAAGAAGGCTATCTACTTACAGTATCTAGGTAAAAAAGAAATAATTTAAGAGTAGGTCATTCCCTCCTCCCCACTCAAAGTAATTTTTCCCTTACGGGCAGAATTCCACTCATAAGGGAAGAAATCAAGTTACCTCTGTTAAATTCTTGTTTATTAATGTTTGATTCTTGTAGTGTAGAGATTTTCCAACTGGTCTCAATTTATCCATATGTAATCCTTTATAATCAGGTTGTTTTTCTCATTTGGCTTCCTTGGAAAGCTTAAGGCATAGGTTTTTTTCTTCTTTTTTTCCTTTTTGGCAAGAATGCCTCTATCACTGCAAAAAAAAAACAAACACAACCAAATGTTCAAATAGTCCAGTTTAAGCAGGATGTGAAAAAAACACACTCGCTCCAGAGGATGAAGTGGCTATCCTGGCAGAGGTTGTGTAGCTTATTCAGTAAAAGGTTCTGTGTTGTTTTGCAGTGAAAAGTGTTTCCACATTTTCCATGAATGTAATAGAAAGATACTGCCTGCCTCCATAGTGAATAATTAAACAGGGGTTTCAAGCAGAATTCAAATTGTCTCCCAACAAGCTTTACAAACATTTAATGAAATTCAAGCACTGACTTCTTACATCATGCTTCTCTGCATCCAGCATAATGCTGGTCTTATAATTAGTAAATTAATTGTATGTCTGTTTTTTGGAAATTTCAGCTAAGAAATTTCCAGCTCCACCCTAGCAGGCAGGGATTAGAGATTTTGTTGGCATTGAGAAAATTGCCACTTTGATTCAGTATCCTCCAGCTGCTAAAAAGGATGGTCCTATTCCCCTTGCCCCACTTCAGGTGTTACCTCCGTGTCATTTCCTCTACCAGCTCCAGGGCATGTCTGACCCTTTCACCAGTCTTTTCCTCTCCCTTAACTCCACAGTTAAGGACAGAAAACTGAGGGGGTGGAAGAATGTTTTTCTTAAATTAGGTGGTGTGCCAGAGAGAGAACTTGTGCAAAGAAGGAGGGAAACGTGGGCAGCTGGAAGCAGGAGAGAGCAAAACAAGGTATTTGGTTGATTCAGCCACCTAGTGCAACATCACCCTGAGCTCTCCTGCAGAGAACCCGGGCAATTTTAAACAATGTACACTGAATCCCACCACAAACTACTGCATCTCTTAGCAGACCTCACAAGATGTAGTTCAGAGTTTGCCCAGTGTCAGTTTGAGTTACAAGTAACTATCGGATTGCAAGAAACTAAGCAGGCTAAGGAACAAAAGAAAGAGTAACTAGCAGATCAAAGTCTCTATCTGTACCTTGTTCTCGATGACGTGCAGGAAATGAACTGCCCTGGAAAACATGATATCAGCATTTCATTTTTACTGATGCTGGAATCTTAGTCATCTTTTGACTGCAGGACCCAGTTCGTAGGGACATCAGATGTGTTTCATCTACTGAGCAGTCTAAAAAGGTAGATGCAGCCTGGATGGGGGCAGGAGCCATCTGGCTGCTACCCCATCACATCTGGTGTGCCAAGAGGAAATAATGAGAGGCTGCATTGTTTTGCTTTTCTCCTCAGTAAATCGCTGCCTGATGATGATCAACACATTTTTCCCTTTTTGGAATTATTTTGTGACATGTGATTTTGTTTATTATGGTACCTTTGGAAGCCAGACAAGTGGGGTTCTGTTTGCCGTGTCCTGTACAAGCACATTCACAGAAATGCCTGACTCTTAGAGGTTATAATCTAAATTCACAAGAGGAACCATATGGTGTGGAGGAAATATTAGATTCACGGAGAAACAGTTTTCCCCTCTAAAGGTGCATGGGTTATTTTAGAATTGAGAGTGTCCCAGATTGCTCTGTAATGTGATTCTCTCTCGCACATTTATCCTCTCTCCTCTTTTGTTCTTGGGCAAACACACAGACCCTCAGGTATAATAAACACAAGTTCAGAGGGCTCTACAATGAAACTGCTTTTGCTCATTCATAAAAACATGCTCAGCATTGTTGTACTTAATTGCTTCTAGTGCCTGCAGTGAGTTGTAATACTGAAATAAAAATAGATTTCCCTTTTAGGTATTTTATTACTAACATTAAAATCACTTTCACAAATATTCCAACCTCTTGCTGGCAGAATATTCTTCTATCTTAGTGCACATCGCAAATGATTAAGCATCATGTTCCAGAGGTGACCTCAGACAGTCCTCATCAGGTGGAAATGTCATAGTTACCAGGTAGAAGGCAAGCAATAAGGTAATGAGCAGAGCCTGCTCATTTGAGTACCAACAGAAAGACTCAAAAGGCCATGAACAACACATGACATCACCCATCACAAATGAGTGAGAATAAAGCCTTGGGCAGACATTTTGTGTGCTTGAGAAGCTTTCACATTTGTACACTTGTGATTCTTTCTCAGACAATGGGAAATCATGGACAGACATGAAAATGCTGTGGGATCCCTGTTGCCTCCCTTGTGCATCCATCGCCAGGCTCCACCGTTGCCTTGGAAACTGGGTAGGCAGCGTTTGATGCAGGCAGGGAGGAGGCTGTGGCAGAGTTTCACCTGCCGAGGGGCCCATGAGTTTTCATGGGCACATGCCCAGCGTTTGTCTGAACAGGAGCACTTTGGCTTTCATCTGCGATTCTGACAACTTAGGATTTATAGACCTATATTAAAAAAACCCCAAACCACAGGGAACTCCCATATCTATTTAAGTATCCTTGATGGCTGTGATTTGTTAAAGTGTTTGCTATAATAAAAGATTCTGAATTGACATTCAAGTAGTTGACGTTTAGTTTAGTTCACTGTGTGTTCTTGGATGTGCAACATTGTTGAAGATGAAGGAATTTGTACACATAAATATGTACTTCCTTTTAGGTACTCAGAATCAAACCTGGAGCTACATCCCCATCCTGAAAAAAACAGTGGGAATCTACAAAGAGAGCAGTACTATAGTATCTAAGAATTAGTTTCCTAATAAAAGCTCAGAATCCTTAGTGGAACAGCTATAAAGGAGGTCACTGTGTGCATGTGGGAAGAAGACATCTCAGGGAGTATCCAGGTGTCTTCAAGAAAAGAATCATAATGCTTCAAGCCGGGCCTTTGTGGATTGTCAGGAATACTTGGGCACCCAAAAAGCTCTTCAGTGTCTGTGTGGATCTCTCAGAGATGCCAGAGATGCAGCTGTGTTGCAGTTCCACCAGTAGTGAGAAGATGCAACTGTCTGCTGCTGCCCGAAAAGGTGGATTATGCCTACAGCAAGTACAAATGTATATGCACAAGTTTTGTGAACAGTAACAAAGGCTGCCTGTGATTAAGTGCTGCTGAAGTAAGTCAAAGGAAAATACTGATGACAGCTGGGATATAAAGAACACAAACTTCTAAAGAATTTGGCGAAAAGATCTCAGTGCCAGCACAGTCCTGGATATTTTGTGATTGCAAAAGCCACATGGAATAGCACCACGCTTAATTCCCAGCATTGCAAAGCTTAAGCCAATCTGTGCTTGTGACATTTCACAGCAGCTGAGGTTTCTGCATTAGGGAAGAAAAAGAGCTACAGTTGATAAGAAAGTCAATTCACTGGAGCAAGCTGAGACCCACTTTTGAAAATACAGCCCAAGTTTTTTTCCAAGGTCACAGCAGCCAAATTCTAGACGAAGATATGGTACTTCTTTAGCCACTAGTATTTTCTGCTGTAGATGAAAAAAAAAAAAAGAGTGAAACTGGTGACATTATGCATTGATTTATATTGTGTTAAGCATAGCTAACCTGAGCATTATGTAAACAATTCTGATCGTTCTGACTTTATTTTTTATTGTGGTAATGATTTCCCACATCAATTATTACCTCACCTTTGAAAAAATCTTCTTGTTTTGAAAGTATTATAATTGCAACGTAATGTTATAGTGTACTGTGAAACCGAGATGAATAAACTGTCAGTCTGGTGTTGCTGATCCCACACAGCCTCCCACTCCTTTCTTTCCCTTTCATACAACCACAGAATTGTTGAGGTTGGACATAACTTCTGGAATCCTCTAGTCTAGTCCTTTACTTTGCCTGATAAGGTTAACTAGAACAGGTTAATCAGGGTTGTCCCTCCTAGGGTTTTGACTGTTTCCGAGACGGGACAATCCACAATCTCTGGTCCACAATCTCTCTGGGCAACCTGTACCAGAGCAAAGCAGTTCCCTTTCTTATGTTTAGATCTCTGTACTTCAGTCTGTGTCCATTGCCTCTCCTCCTGTCACTGCACACCTCTGAGAGGAGCCTGGCTCCATCTTCTTTACTGCTTCCCATCAAGTATTTACAGACACAGATAAGAATCCCCTGAGCCTTCTTCAGGAAAATCGGTCCCAGCTGTCAGCCACTCCTTGTATGCCAGATGCTCCACTTCCTTAACCACTTTCATGGCCTTTCACTGAACTCATTCCAAAATGTCCATCTCTCTCTCACACTGTGGAGCCCAGAACTGGATTTAAAATTCCAGATGCGTCTCACCACACCTTATCCCCTTCCCTGACCTGCTGGTAACAACCTTCCTTAAACAGGGATGTTGCTGGACACCCTTGCTGTTAGGGCATGCTGCTGACTCATGTTCAACTTGGTGTCCACCAGGATGCCAGGTCCTTTTTGGCCAAGTTCCTTTCCATGTGGGTGATCCCCAGCATGTACTGGTTCAGGGGGTCGTTCCTTTCCAGGTACAGAACTTTGCACTTCCCTTTGTTAAACTGCACGAGGTTCCTGTCAGCCCATTTCTCCAGCCTACTGAGGTCACTCCGGATTGGCAGCACAACTCCCTGGTGTATCTGTGCCTCCTCCCAGTTTTGTATCATCAGCAAACTTGCTAAGGGTGCACTCTCTTGCCATTTAACTCACTAACAAAGATAAATGGCGTTGGCCAAGGATCAGTCAGTGGAGTACAGCACCAGTGGCTGGCTTCTGAATTTCATGTTGTTGATCTCAAGCCCTTCAGACTGGCAGCTCAGACAGTTTGCCCTCCATTTCTGCCCATTTATCTAGGCCATACCACATCAATTGGCCTACAGGGATGTTATAGGAGACAGTTCAAAAGCCTTTACAGAATAAATAATGTTAACTATGCTAACCCTGTTGATACTTGGGAGAAGTCTGAGAGCTTGCATTACCATGCTGTCCCCTTGGCGCTTTAATGTTGTGCTTGAAGTGAACTCCCTCCAGTTCCATTATGCTGAATACAAGATACATCATTTTGTATCCTCTTTAGCAACCTGTTCCTTGCTTCGTTGTGGGCTGTCATCTCCCTCCCGTGGTGCAAGTGTAAAGCTGTCCTCAACAGGCTGGTCAGCTGGGTGGCAAAGCTACTTTCACTTCTGAAGAAAATAATCAAGGAATGTTTTATAATCAAGTTCAACAATTTCTGCACAATCCATTATAGACCCTGCTGAAATTTGTTTCAGATATTCTCCTTGGCAGCAGTGCAGATACAGGTGTGTATCGCAGTTGGTTCAGTTATATTCTCTTTGCTGTCCTTGAACTGTGTCTCCTCCCTTAGTCTTCCACCATGTGCTTATCTCTTTTCTTTTCTGTGAGAGATCAAGCAGAGATGCTACGAGCAGGATTCAAAGTTTTCCAAAATGAGGTCTGTGGCACGTGTCTGGTAACACACAATGTAACTTCACTCATAGAAAAGAAAGATATCCCATTCCTGTGGGTGTTAAACTGCTATCACTGCTGCATAACTCCAGGAAAAAGCCATTCTTTAGCAGCGGCATAAAATCTCATGCCAGCCCTCTGTGTTCCTGAAATTAAGGCCCTATGTATACAGGTTTAGCAGTACTATCTAAACCAGTTTCATGCTTGAAAGTGGCTGTAGGCTTTAACATCACCATCCAATCTCTGCTTGTTTCAGGTGCCTGAGCTATAGAAAAATTATGCTTGTGCTTCAAACATATTGAAACATGATTAAGCAGGCCTGACCTAGAAATACAGGCTTGAGGGTGCTAATAAAACTTGGCAGGATATGCTTTGCTGCTGTGCTGCAGCAGAGGTGAAAGAAACAAGCGGACGAGTTCCAACAGGTGTGCAAAGAGGAGTTAGGCGGTTTTGTTTTCTTTTTCACCTCAAGATGAGCCACATCGTGTCCGATTCCTGTCTTTTCCCCGACGGCTGAAGGCGAGGTTTCCCCGGCGCCCCAAGCCAGGGGCGTTCAGCATGTAGAGGGAGCCATAGCCTGCGGCTCCCGGACCAGCCCAGCCCCGGACGCGGAGCCCGACCGGGGTGCGGGAGACAATGCCTGGCCCCGCCCCGCGCCGTTCCCGCTGCACGTCACCGGCGGGGCGGAGCGCGGCGCCCGATTTAAGGCGCGGCGAGGGGCGCGGCTGCTGCAGCTGCGAGTGCGGGCGGCGAAGGAGGCAGCAACAGCAGTAGGGGCAGCTTCGGACGTCGGCACCATGCGTGAGATCGTGCACATCCAGGCCGGGCAGTGCGGCAACCAGATCGGCGCCAAGGTACGGACGGGCGCGGGCAGCGGGGCGCTCCCGCGGGCGGCGCGCAGCTCCGTCCCGAAATGAAAAGCGACCCGGGGTTTGCTGAGGCGTCGTGGTTCCTGCCCCTGTGCCCCTGGCCCTGCCGGTCTGAGCTGCCGCGGGGCTGGGCGGGGCAGGGATATGCCCGCGCTCCCGTCCGGCGTGCCCAGCCTTCCCGCAGGCAGCCGCGGCCATGCCCCGCTGCCTCGCCCCTCTGCGGCCACGGCGCCGGCTCCCGCGGGAGGGGGGAAAAGGAGGTGTTTCAATGCCACGGATTACCCGTCGCCACTGAACGTGTGCAGGTGTTGCCATTTGTAGCGACTAAAGGGTCTTAAGCCAACGCTAGACAATGGGAGGACACCAAATTGACATAGCCAGAGATGGTCGCTCTTTGGGTACAAGCTACAAAGGAATTAACTTGCACTTCAGTGCTCTGGCTGCTCGTCTGCCCTTGCTAGTTCAACTGCTGTGGCCAGCGAAGCCCTTGTGCACTGACTCACCTTCCCGCCCGGCAGCTGCTCTGCCAGGCAAGGGAGTGGTCAGGGCCGCGGAATGCATGGGCTGCACTGGGGGTGTGTGATTGGCACTGGCCAGCTGTTTCCACTGGAACTGGCTAATTGCCATTTTTTCAAAAATTTCTTCTAGTTCTGGGAGGTCATCAGCGATGAGCATGGCATTGATCCCACGGGCAGCTACCACGGGGATAGTGAACTGCAGCTGGAAAGGATCAATGTCTACTACAATGAAGCTGCTGGTAAGTGTCTGCTTACTCAGATGTCCTTAAATATAAGGGGCAGGCATGACAGTTCATTGAAGCTGGAAAAATCCCTGAATAAGAGCTGTCATCTGCCAGTGACTCCTCTAAGAGACCTTTGTTCTCACAAAGGCTCCGATAACATGGTAGTCTTGATTGTGACAGTGCCTCTCCAGAGAAATGCAGGGAGGTGGATGGGAGCACAGCGGGGCTCCTGTG
>VXBT01007199.1:12453-34786 GCA_013400235.1 Oriolus oriolus | reverse complement strand
ATTCTTCTCCCCCAGCCCAGACCCAAATCACTTTATCTTATCTCCATCGAGGAGCAGTTCAGAGCCTCAGTCAGGAGGCCTATTCAGGGTGTGGTGGTCTCTGCAGCTTTTGTAATACAGTTTTGCTGCAATAGGCAAAAGTCCTTCATGAAGATATTTAAGCCATAAATTATAACGTTCGGGCTCTGACACTCTTTACTGGATCACTTGTCCTGTTTCTGGTTTATCACCGCTGCACGATACTCCTTCAAAGTACACTCACTCCTTGCTGCAAACTTGAGTCCACACCAAACAGCCTTGAACTGACAGTCCTTTCATAGCATGAAAGAGGATGAAAATGCATGAGGATATTAGATAAAACTCAGCTTTATTTCTTTTCTACAAAACTGCATGAAAACTAAGCTGTACATCTATGACCAGTGAAGGACCTGGTATGCCATTGTGTCAATCATTTTGTTCATTTTCTGTCATGTGCAATAGTCTGTGGTTATGTACTGTTTTTTGTAAATACTATAGTATTGTCAGGGAAATTAGTTATGCCATGGATTTCATGTGCTGAACCTAGATGTATTGCCTTGCCTCCTGTTCTTTGTTTAACTAGTACTGCAGACATATTTTCATTCGGAAACTCTTTGCAAGTAGATCTTGCAAACTGAACTCAAGAATAGGAACAGTAAACTCTTAATTGCTTTTCTAAATGAAATACAATAAGGAAGATTTTTTTTCCCTATTCTGCTAAAATAAAGAAAAATAAAAATCCTTGCAAGCAAAGACTTGTTATCCAGTATCAAGAGTTCTTGTTTAATGAAAAGATTCTTTGTTCATTGTCTTCTTTTTCCACATGCCATTGTAAAAATTTGTTTCAATACCAGTCTGACAGATCTCTTTGTACTGTACAGTATTTGTCATTCCAGATATCCTTAAGAGTCACAAAACCATAGGGAAGATTAATTTATTGGTCTACAGATTAAAAATTAATAGCATTTTAAAGGAGGTCTAAGCAATCCTTTATTTTCAAATACTGAAATATATTGTATGAAAACGTGTTGGACATCAAAATTTTCTTAATTGTTTCCATTTTTGTCATTATCTGCAAAATTTTATAAAGCTGACCAATACAAACAAAATACTGAGAAAATGAGATTCATTAACCTAAATTGTTAGCGTTATACACAGCTGTAGTATTGTTGAACTGGTTCTTTTCATGCTCTGATGGACATTTATAGGTAATCAACATTCCTGTGGAAAGCTTGAGTAGAAAATGCCTTAAAGCCAAATATGTAACACACTGTGTTGGTAAGGACTTCATTTCATAGAGCAGTTCTCTGTACATTGAACTGTAAAGATAAAAGGTATTTCCTGACTCTTTGCCATTGTAATTACGCTATCAGATAGTTTTAGAGAACACGCCATGGCTAATTGTCCAAAATTTAATGCATAATAGGCAGCAAATTAATTGGTTATCTAGAGTTTCAATCACAAGGGAAGCAGTGTTCTTCAGGCTACCTTTCTGACATGCTGACCTTGTGATTGTAATATCACTTTGGGTGATATTTGGATGCTGCATGTATCTGGATAGGCAAACAAGATGACAATTTGATAGGTCATCTTGATATCTTCCTTCTTTGATTAAAAATAAACTAAATTTAAAAATATTAAATAAATGAAAAAATAAACCATTCTTTAAGGGGCAAAGCTGGGGAGAGAAATAACTTTGGTAGTCTTGTTGAGAGTTTCCCAGCATTAAATCTGTGAAAACTTCAGACTTTACTCTCCTAAAAAAAATTAGCTGCAATTTGCAGCAGCACGTAGAATGCACATATGCACACACAACAGGCAAACAAGAGTGTTTCATATCTTGTCCTGACAAATTAATTCAGTGACAGTGTCTGATATTTCATTAAACAATATTTACTACTGCTTATAATAACAGTTTTAATTACAAGAAGATAAAACGTTACTTTACCTTGTTTTTAGCCCAGTTTTTTCCAAAGAGTTCCAACTTTTCAATCCAGTTTGTCTCATGCTAAGTCACTATTTTATGAGAGAAATAATTAGTTCAGAAGGGAGACAATGGAAAGGACACCTGTCAAAGTCTCTTTTTTTTTGTACTACCAATATTTTGGAAGGTTGAAGGTTTTATTTTGATATGATATTTTTACTGAGAAGCATGTAAGTCCACCTTTTTCTTGCTACTACTTTAATCTGTACATCTGATTACTTTAGAAAAACAGCATAATGTCACAACTAGGAGATGATTCCAGGTTGGACATTGCACCAGAGGATGAACACTAACCTGGATTAAACTCCCTTTAATTCTAGTATCCCTGCTAATAAAAACCTGAAAGAAGCAGGTGTACATAAGAGCTCAGCAACTCAATGAACTTTTGCAAATAGGTAACATTTCGACTGTATTCTGCACTGAAATACTGAACTTCAACAGAAGAAAGGAATTGACTTTTCAAATGTAATATGCAAGAAGCAGATTTTTTAATCTAAATAACTGCCAGATATATGCAGTTCTATTAATAATTATCTTTATTAGAACATGACTACAGCTTTTCATGTGCCCTAGACTTTTCCTCATGAAAAATGAATTGCAGTGCTTCAATTATCCCCATTATCCCTGCTAAATGGAAAATTGGTTGGGATACACTGACAGGTACACTATCTAATGCATTTTCTTGTCTCAAAGCACTGGAAGACCTTTTTAAAGTGACCACTCCTGGAGCTTGGAAGAAATGTTTTCTCAGGAATAACTAACTGAGTTTTTCTCAGGAGCACACTGTACTTTGTCCTGGCCTGTCTGGGATGTTTGATGTTAAGCACCTACAATCCTACAATATGAGGCAGGTAAAGTTACCAGCAAAAGAATGATATTTTGTCTCTAGAAAAGCCATACATATTCCTCTGAATTGATTAATTTTTTTCTAAGATACATATTGGATACATATCTTGTTCCAGACTTTTACTCCCTCTCTATAGGATGAACCACCCGTAGTGGTTCTGTCTCGGGTTAAATTTTCTCCTACCAGCTTAATAGGTTGTAAGGTTAAGCAGGCATATCACAAGGCCTTCAGCAACTGATATAGAACATGCTGGTTGTAAGCCATTTTCTCCTGGTAAAACAATGTAAGGCAGTTTTCAAAACAAGGTAACATAAATAACAATGCATTCATTTTCACAGATATATATGCAGATTCACTGTCGACTGCTGATATATATATACCCACAGAGGCATGCTGAGTAGCATTAATTCTAGAAAAACTTTTAGAGTAAACATTATACTCAAATGCAAACACTGGTTTATCTAAGAAATGGTGTTTAATTGAAATCTTATCTGTTCCCCTTACATATTGACAAGACAGGAAGAAAATTTCATGAGCACAGATTGAAGACAATCAAATTCATTCTTAATATACAGCAATTTGCACAGTCTGTGTTTTTCCATAGTCTCATTGTGATCACAGAGAAAGAAAAAACAATCCGGGAACATGCCATCCCTAAATAAGAATTTGCAAATGTAACAGCATATGATTCTAGGCTGAACGTTAAGATCAAACTATTCTGCCACCCACATTAAGTCTCTTTTTTATTTTCAGTTTTAATGTATTGAATCTCAACCACTGAATGTCAACATTTTGTCCCTCAAGGTCTGCCACCTTGAGATGGAGAGCAGGCCAAACAGTACAGTGGCACAAAGGCTTCATTTTGAAAACTTTCTGCTGTTGGCGCGTGTATATGACAGCAATCCCACACAAGAGTTTTGGGATTAATTTCATTTCACGTAGGAGTTACATTTGGAGACATTCATATGCAACTTGCTAAAAATCCAAAATACTCTGATACATTTTTAACTCAAAAAGACTGACTTCTCTCTATTAAAAAAACAAACAAAAATACCAACATTTAGATACAGTAGGTTAAGCCTAATTAAATACTGAAATCAAAGAATAAATGTACAGATTTTTTTCTTACCCACTCTTTCACTCTTCCACCTTGAGTATTCTTTTTTGTTTCTCTCTTTAGCATTGCTTTATGCATATGATACTTACAATATGTAACCTGATGTTGAGTAACTAGTAAGTTAATGATTTTTGAAAACAGTGATGAAGCCTCTAACAGGAATACTATTTTCAGAAGGATTTGTTATGATACTAAAGTCCAACACATCAAATACCTTTAGAAGAGTTTTTCATTAACCAAACACAAAGACCTGGAGTGCCATTCTCAAGCAAGATGAAGGAAAAACTTTCTGTAAGTCTACTAATTATTTCAGCAGATCCCAGAAAATAGAGGAAATATGAAGAAGTGGTAGAATGATTTCATAAAGAAGCTTTCCAGTTTTGTGACAGATTGGTAAAACAACATAAAAAGATGCATCACTGAAAGAGTAGGATCAGTCTGGATTTGGATATGTCTAGTAGCAACAAAATAAAAAGTTGTTTGCTCTTTGTCTTATATAGTCATGTGGAGTCCACTTCTCTGTCATGTCCCACATATCCCATGAGCAATGAGGAGTTACATTTCAGATAACAGATAGCTGAGGTCCACTACTCTTCCTTGTAGGTCAGTAATCCAGTCTGTGGGCTGGCTACAGAGACTGTTATCTTATAGTGGAATTTTCCTCTCTTCGACATCCAACCTCTAAAGCCACACCTAAAATACGATTATGGAAAATTATTGCTGTGATCTTCTCTACAACATAAACTAAGGGCATAGAAACACAACAAATATTTACCTCCTTGCCTCTGTTGCACACGGGTCACTGACAGAAAATATTCTAAACTCATTTTCCTGGAGCAAGTCAAGGCACACTTACCAGGTGAGTCAGTATGGCTGGAATCAACTTCCAAAGACCTTGATTTTCTTCTGAGGTTTCTCAGCTTCAGTATTTCCTTGGGCGTGCCTATGGCACAGTATCAAGTCAGAGCTGACACAGCTAAATACAAGAATTACATATCTAGAAAAATGCACTGCCACTGACCAGTGCTAGATCAAGCCCTGAGGACAGTTTAGCTTCAACATGACAGCATTGTACTTAAAGTACCTCTCCCAGTTCTGGCATGCGGTGTCAGCTCCATGTGGCTTCTGGTGTGTAATCAACTCAGTCAGCACCAGGCCACCTGTTATACTGGGGAATGCCATACAGTGATCATTAGCTGTGATAAATAATGAGCAACACTTCTGCATCAAAATTCATGCTGGTTGTTTTTGAAGATACGGCTCTTTTTAGATTCTGAGATGATACTGGGGATCAGAAGCAATTTATTCTGTGACTTTGACATGTTTCTGTCATTTCTTTGCTATTGGCTGTCCTGCATTGGAAGGCTTACAAAAAAAATTCTAGTTGGATAACCTCATGTTTTATCCTATTCTAGACTAATCAAAGTGCATTCATGCTAATATTATTAACCTCATCAAATTACAAGGTAAGCAATTTTCCTTCTACTCCTGACATTACAAAAGCCAGCCTTTCTGCATTTACAAAAAGCTCTATGACATACTGACACTTTATAAATGCAACAGAAAGACAGCCAGACCATGACTTCTAGTTTGTCCTTCACATTAAAAGGGTGAATGAACAGTTCTGTCTTTGCTCAGCCAACACAGTAATTTCATTTCTCTGGTAACAGTTATACTTCTACGTCTCCAGTTCCTTTGGATGACAGCACAAGTGCAAATGACATAGGAGAGCAACAATAAACTTCTAATGAGAACATTAGCTCATTCTGAATAGGAATGATTTACCTCCCACACCAGTGCAATTCACATTTGTCCTTCATTTTGGAGAAAAGAAGAGGAGCAGGAAGAAGGAAGGTAGGATCACAGCGTCAATATGCATGTTTGCCACTGAAGAAACTAATCTAACAGTTTGTCACATACACATGTCCCTGTCAAGCACTCACCTTTATAAGGTCTCTGTTAAAGAAGAATAAACTGTTCTAATTGTTAGTTATGATTTGGTTTCTAGTAGACCTTGTGGTGAGCTCAATGTTTTCTAAGTACATCCAAAACCAAGAAAAAAAAGATTCTCAAATTTGATTTGTAAGCTACAGCGATTTTATTTTCAGGTGTTTAAGAAACTATAAATTAGCCTTTTATCGCAGACTGAACACTGAACACCAAATCTCTTTTGCCTTCACAACGTGTTAAATTGTGTTCCCAAAAACAGCAAGGTACTCAGAATCACTCATTGATTTTCAAAATCCATTTCATCGTTACACCACAGAATTAATATACCAAGGAGCAAAAGCGATCTCACACAAAAGTTGAAAAACAAAGCAAATTAACTAGACAAAGAGTAACTACAGTTGTTTTGCTAATGCCAAATTTTAATACAGATCTTACACCAGTAGTCATATTCAAATTAGTTTACCTACACAAGTGTTGCAGTACATAATTCCCTAAATAGATTTATCTTGGCGTGGGCAAAATCTAGGATAAGCTCTAAAACTCTTAAATGTTACACTGAATTACAATATTTAAAACCTAGACTGACAGCTTTGGCATTGAATGTCTGAATTATATTTTTCTTTCACTGTTTTTCGTATATTATGAATGATATTGACTACCATATTATCTCATAAGCAACTTTTGCACTAGCTGTTTTCAGAGAAATGCATTTCTCAGTTCTGTTGTTATTTTTTGCTCTCCATGGAACAAAGTCAAGAGCATATGAGCCATACATTTTTAAAAGAACTGTTCCTTGGTTTATTGCCTATAAAGGCTGAAGGAGAAAATAAGCCACAGGCAGGGTCATTAGAAAAATAAAATAGCCCAGGATGGTTACTGCTGCTACTGCTATGCAAACTGCATTTCTGACTAGAAGTCTTCATCTTGAATAGTAAGAAAAATCATGGGCACTTTGAGCATACACCTTTTTCTGGAGCAAGTATGTATCTATAAACCTTAATGCAGTCAATGAATAAAACCTCATTCTTCATGAACAGCAGGAATTTGAGAGGAAAAACAAGCAAAAAACCCAGGAAGGGCATCTGAAAGCTTTCTACCTTCCAGCAACACTTTTCTTTTTTGCTTAGAATTCAAGTGGTTTCCCCTTTATAAGACTTGAACCTCATAAATGATGTTTTCTCCTTGTCTTACAAAAAAAAGAAAAAGGACTTAGATTCATGCAGAAAATCTTTCCCATACAGTTTCACCAGGCTCAGTTTGAATTATGGTGCTCTACATCTTCAGTGCTTTATAATCACAGTGAAGTTCAAGCAAGTGCAAAAATCTTGCAGAAGCCTTGATTGTAGGCATAAGAAATGTCTACAAAAACATATTTTATTGTGACTTTCATTAGGAATCTAATGTTTTTTGTTTGGGAAATGTTGGTTCATCCCTTTAACTACTTTAGCTTAGGGCAACACTTGCATGTTTTATAGACAGTGCTAAACATCTGTTTGTACACTCTCTTTCACAAAATGATTTCACATTACATTTCTATTAGAATCAGCTCTTCTGGTGAGGAGATTAGTACCTCTTGTGGTCCTATTTTGTGAGGGGTTTTTTAATCTTTCTGTTCTTTACTTTTGCCTTCAGCTAGATATAACAAGGACATACTGGATGTTAAAGTCCACTCCTCCTTTCTCATACTTACAGGAGCACAGAGCTGCAACACTGTGCAATAAATACTTTGTTGGTAAAATGTAGATTAGAGACCAAAAACAGCAACCAGGAAAATGTACTTTTTCAGGCGTTTATGTGTCTCTAGCTCTTAAACCATTAGATACTGAGTGTGTCATACAGATGGCACATTCGGTCCCTGTGGAGTGATGTTGCTGTCAGAAACACTGTACCAGATGTACAACTAAGGAACACCAGCACTCATGGCTGGAATGAAAATTCTGGGAGGCAGAGAAAAGTGGGAACACACACAAATGTATCAAACTTAATGGTTATTGTGACAGTCCTTCCATAATTATGGTAAACAGATTTAATGAAAATGAGTCTCTGGCATCTAAAATCATAAAAATAAATTTATCAAATGCATGAAAGTCTATGCAAAAAGCAAAGAGGGCTTACCAGTTTGGATTTTTTTATCTCTGCCAATCAATCTGCTCTTTGCTAAATTAAGCATTGGGCTACAGAAGCTTAATGCTACTATCTTTGGAAAATTTAACATTTAGATTATTTTTTTAAACTTCCGATAATACATCTATAAATATAATTTCAGTTCACTATAACGAAATCCATAAATTATGCGTTTCCCTATTGTGAACAACTGATTAGTTTTCCATCAGTATAATTTCTATTTCTTGCTAAAAAGCTTGGTAGCCATCAGTACCTGAAAATTCTGTTATTCACCAGTCAAATAAGTTTGTTGTGCAACTCCCACAGAGGATTTTACAAACTTGGTATTATCTGTCCATTTTCAACCACTGTTTATTGGCATGGACTACTCCAGAGTTTATTTATTTCCAATATATCTTTCTTTTTGTGTTTTCTTCTGCCTGACTTTAACAACACTGAGAATCATATTA
This sequence comes from Oriolus oriolus, assembly GCA_013400235.1. Taxonomy (NCBI): domain Eukaryota; kingdom Metazoa; phylum Chordata; class Aves; order Passeriformes; family Corvidae; genus Oriolus; species Oriolus oriolus. The sequence continues at coordinate 26,297 of VXBT01007199.1, read as the reverse complement.
GAATATTAATTCACAGACTTCTTCACTTGATATTTTTAAATAGATTAAATTCTGTTTCAAGACAATACCTTTATTTGCAAATCTTCTATCTTTTCTCCTTCTTTTCTCCTTTTTTTCCTGTCTTCCAAGTTACACTTGGTGGAATCTCAACTGTAAAAGGAGTTTATTTAGTACTGAAATCACTGCACTGAGGGATATTTAAGACTTCTCTGACATGAACCCTTAGTGTGCTAGTTCTCCTGGGGGATTTTTCTGTAATTTGAAGGCTACAGACTATATCAAATGAAAATATACTAATCAAAAGAGTGTTCTCTGGAAAAGGATGACATAGGCAAAATAAATCATAAATAAATTATATAAGGACGAGAAAGTATGGGAAATAATATGCTAATATTAGCACTATACAATGTTGAGTTTATTTTATTTTGGGAGTATTATTTCAGCATTTCTACACATTTTGATATAGTATGGGAATGCACTTAATTGGACTGTGAAAATACTTGACCTAACTATCAAATCTAATTAACAGAATATTTTTGTAAGGCAAAAGTGGCCTTTCTCCAACCTGTAAGACCTGGTTCAAAAGGTGGATACCTAATGAGAGTGAGCATTAGTTTCAAATGTAAAAGGTCTAAACCGTCTCACTTATGGAATAGAACTACATCCCAATCGGCTTCCTTTGCACTGTATAATCTGTACTGATACTGTATTGTAGGAAAATTTCCTGATTAATTGAAAACTTGTTAGCATTAAAATAATGAATCTGTGTACTTTAAAAACATTCCACAGAAACATTTTTAATTTATTAAAGGCTGTTCTTAAGTGAGCTGGAACTAGACAGTTTTTAAAATTATTTTTCATTGTAAACTGGTCATTTATGCCCCTGGTTTGGCTTTTTAAAGCCTGAACTCTTTTTGTCAATTTTTTTGCCCCCTCTCCTTTTCCCCTTTTACAAGTGACTCCAAATCATGGATCTTGTAGAAGAAGCCAGTTGTCCAGCCAATATAATAGAGTTTCACTCCAATATTCTGAGAGTAGGCAACATATTAGTATCAAGATTTTTCTAATTATTCTTCTTGAGCTTCCAGAGTAGAAATATTCCCAGGGTATCATTAATATTTACTGCTGGGATTTGGGGGGTTTCTGGGGTTTGTTTGTTTATTATGTCTTCCACTGTTGGTGTTTGTTTGCCTTGTTATACACATACATACCAGTAAAGAACTGTTATTCCTTTTCCCATCTCTTTGCCTGAAAGCCGCTTAATTTCAAAGTTATAATAATTTGGAGGGAGGGGGGTCATATGCTCCATCCCAAGAGAGTTTCCCACCTTCCTTGGCAGACACCTGTCTTTCAAACCAAGACATTTACCTACTTCCTGTCTATGTTTGGACTTGGAGTTTTAAAAACTACACTTCTCCATACCTGCACCAGCTGCTGAACTGAGATAGTGAGCAAACAGTTAAAACAAAACACAAAAATGAAAAAAAAAGATCATTTTGGAGCTTCTAAATTTCAGACAGAATGTTAGAGAAAGTAAATGTTTGTTCCAGCTTTATGAGAACATATTTTATATATCTATTTAATAAGGGATTTTTCATCTGTTAATCCCCCTAAAAATATTTCTATTCATTCAGCAAAACAGTTCTATTTCAGGTGCTCTGGAGATTTTATAATTTATAAACAATAACACTAACATCAAATAAACTTTGTTAGTTGATTTTCGCATAAATGTGCCTCAGAGACTTGAAAGAATTACATCTGTAATAGTCAATGTCATGGGTAGGAGTTTCCCAAGCAGAATTCTAATAAATCATTTTTTTCTACTTTTCCACCAGCTTTCTACTTCAAAATCTCAAAAGTCACAATTCAGTTGTTTTCCTAACTCTTGTAAGAAAAAGAGTTTGAGAAAGAGATAACATCAAAGGAGGGAAGATGTGGCCTGCATATACAGAGATATACTTGATATCATGCTTTGTGTCCTCCCCTCCTATGTTTCATTTTGGTCTTACTGTCAAAAACTAACTTCCAGTCTTCAGAGAGTGCAGAGTTTTGTCAGCGCTTATCCACAGCTGACTCTCTCTTCTTGAAACAAAATTCTGCTAAGGTTGGAAAACTGAACCCGCCGCCCAAACAAACCATGTATTTCTTCCTTTCAGAATATGTTTTGTAAGGGCAGAGGGGACTGATTTTGATGGGCTGGTTGGCTTTAATTTATAAATAGTTATTTTACCTATACAACAAAAAAATTATAAAGCATCAACTTGCCCTTAAAGCAAGAAAGGTAATTTTCTTCTTACTTATGGTGCTGTATTTCAATAGAAACGCGTGTAGGAAATTCTACAGCTTAACAAAGATGTTGAATATGGATAGTAGAGGCTCAACAAAATTTAATTCAGTGTTATTTGACATTTAACAAGTGTCTCCCTGAAAAGGAGACATATCTGCAAGCTACAGCTGAACACATCTTCCTAATTGAATCTCTTAATTAGCAAAACAGTATTCAGTTCTTATAATCTAGCATAACTAATATTTTACCAGCTAATCAAGCTGAGTTGTTTAAACTGGAGCACAACTGCAGAATCCAAATAGTCTTTCTTTGCACATGGATTTCAGTGCAGATTCTTCATTTCTACACTTTTCTTTCAATAACAAATTGGATTTGTATGTGCTTTGGGAGCAAGAAATTTAAATTTTAGCATAGATCTTAAATGATCTGTGCAAATAGTGATCACTTATCATAATAGACACTCCAAGTGAACAAAAGACTCCTTGTTATAGCAATTGCACTACAGATGGTAGGCAAAGTTTATTATTTGTGTACTGGAGACATTTCCTCTGGAAAGAGTTCTGATCAGCATGATTACTGCATTTCCCCATTAATTTCAAGGACTTCCAGATCATTCAGAAGTGCCGTAGATAAAAGGATACTGCATTAGAAAGATTGCCAGCTGTAAAGTAGAGGTATATTATAGTGCATCACACTCTGTGTATTAAAATCACAAAAAAGTGACTGACATGTAACACACATGCCCAATATAAAATTTACATAATTTATGAAAACTTAATCTTATGATGAAAATATAATGAGTCTTTGAGGATGTAATTGTTTTATCACTCATGCAGTTCAAATCCCACTCTTCAAATTGACCCTTAGCATCCATTCTGGAAGACAGAAGCAAACAATAATTTTGCTGATAATAAAAGTGTCAGCCAGGAAAAAAAGGACATTTGTGAATGTGCTTGGCATCTTAATACTACAGATCATAGGCCCACTTTAAAAATATATAAAAAATTGAAACTACAGTAGTTAAGAAACATAACCGACTTACAAAAGAGAGTATAATGGATTTGTTGGGAGATGTCAGGATTTTAACCAATAGGAAATCAAAGGAAGAAATTATGGTCATAGATGGAAATGGTTATCATTAAAAATAAATGGTCTCATCTTCACAAAGAACATTCTCACCAGATTTTCTTTAGTAGGTAAAAACCACCCTAATTCCACCAGATTTCTGCACATTTATCATGCCATCTGACTCTAATAGCTTTCCAAACCATGTGACTTCATTCAGTTTTTCTGTTGGAAACTGTCCCTTTCTTATGCTCTTTCCTGAATCATCCCTGAAAGTTGTTTGAAAAAGTGTTTTTTTGTAAACCATATCAATGACTGGTAAAAGTGACCCAGTGCCCAGGAACATGCTACAGCAACTGTTTAATTTAGCAGTACAGGTGTAGCCAAACTCATCACAGTAATAGACTCATTTCTTATAACTTTCTCCAAATTAAAGCGACCAGAAGAAACAATATAGAATACAAGGTTGAAACATTTTCCATCAAACGCAATCATTAATGTCAAAAATTTGTGAAATTGGTAAGCCTAGAAGAAAGGTGCTCTGGAACTTCCTTGGCTTTATTGAATAGGCAAAGGAGTAAATTCCATGAATATTCTAAGACAGAGACTCAAAGCCTCCTAGTCTCCAGACAGTGTGGCTCTGCAAGTATTAATGGAGTTTTAGTCATCTCCAGCATTCCAACACTGTCTGTCTCTTTGAGATGTGCAACATAAATAAGCCTGAAGGCTATTCCAAATTGCATCAGCAAGATTATATTCATCAGCCAGATTATATTCATTTATAACTGAGTACTCCTAGTTAGATTCTTACTTTTATTTAACCAATCAGAACCCTCTTTGCAGTGAAGAAAGAAAAAAGAAATAATTTTATAATCAACTAGGAATCTATCAATAAATGCACATTTGGTAACTGTTAAAACTAGTGGTAAAGGTTGTTTACATCAGTGGCAACTAGTTGCAACAGTTTACCCATTGACAAACCCAGGAAATTTTTGAAGCATTATTACTCTACATAAAAAAAAAAAAAAACCAAACATTAAAAAAACCCCCACAGTCTTCAGTACTGCTAAGGAGGAAAATGCACCTAGGTTCTTCATTTTCTAAATTTCCATGTTTTCATGACCTTCCAAATGACAGACAAGTCTGAAGTCTATTTAATTCATCACCATTTGACATGCCCAGTCCTCGTTTGCTGACAGGAGTTCTTCAGACAACAACATACAAGATACAGAGAATTTAAATGATTATAGAAGCTAATCTTTTCATAGGCAAGCAAACAGATAAAGGGTAAAACACAGACTAAAACTCAGAGAAGCAGGCACAATATCAGTTGCCAAGAGTGAAGGATCTCCTGAGATTCCATATGTTAAGTATTACCTGGACTTGTGGTACTGCTTGTGAAGTTACATTATAAACATTAGTAGGCTACGTATATACAAAGAGCATTCATTGGGGAAATAATATAAATATTGAGAGAACTTTTTTTTCATCTTTACTTGGACAAAATTCCCAGTTACATTAGTGGGAAAGAACATACAGGTATATTTAAGGACTGCGGATAAAGATTATCAGACCAGATGTCTGGGAAGCTTACTTTCAACACAGCTCACATTAAAAAGGAAAGCAATCAAGAACAGACCTGATTAGAAGAGAAACCTTCATCAAGTCACAACAAAGAGTTGCACCTTTGGTAAAGCAAGAGAGTTGGTTAAAATGACATCTAAAACTAAAGAAGAAAAAAGCCAAACAGAATCTCAATTAGTTGCAGGAATACATCTATGCTGTTGTATACGCTTCAACTTCAGATAATAAAGATAACATAGCTTCTCCCATGTTAACTTCTTCTGTATGCTGATCTAACTGAGAAGTGAATATTCAGGGTGGAGAAAAGCTAGAGGAAAACAAAGCTGCTGGATGAAAGACAAGCAGGCAGTGCTCAGTTAGATCACAGTAACCCAACAGAACAGTTAACAAAATTCTGTTAGGACAAAAAGTGATTTTGTGATTGGCACAAAGTGTACTTACTTAATTCACACTGTCCTTCAATCTGCTGGGAAGTGTTTATTAAAAGTACAAACTGAGAAATACAAAACTTGTTGTTTGAATTGACAGCTTGGAGAGTCTAAAAATCAAACTACCCAGAACTGAGGATTCTTGTCAACAGAGATACAGTTCAAAAAGCCCATCAGACAGGTGGAAAGAAAATGCCAGTTCTCAATTGCCTAATTTATTCAAAACCCTTTACTGTAACACACTTGACTCATCCATACTGCACTGCTTCATGCAGTCCTGTCCTGGAATCTTCAAAGAACGGTAAAGGCCTGATTTTTGTCAGAACCTCATTTAACAATTTTATTTTAATGCACTTAGGTTTCTTTTTTTTTCATTGAATTGTAATGCCACACTTATTCAGAAAGAAAACCCCCTTAAAGACTCACAGAATTCTTTGTTAATTGAGAGACTGAATTGATTGGTCGTTCTTTGGAGTTGAATAATTAGATAAAATGAGTATTTAACACTGTAGGGAACAATGCTTTACTGATCCCTTGAGGGACAGACTAGGTGACCTAATTGGTCTTTTGCATTTCTCTTTTCTGTTTTAATGTAGCTCTGCAAGGCTACAAAACCTAATGAAACGTATTTGAAATAAACAGATTAAAATTGGTCCTGTAGCCTTTCAATAGATCACATCTCCTTATTAAAGGCATATTTCTGTCTTTGATATGCTTGAAAGTATGTTGTTGTTACTAACCAAGTGTTCTTCCAATTGACGGGGGCAACTTAAATAACACAGACACCAATGGAAAGAATAGCCTTATTTTACTGTGAATATAAAGGCAACACAGAAGTAAAATGATGCAGTCAGTAAAACCACGTGCTTGGCTTTAGCAACAAGCAAGACGATGCACCTACTCCCTGCTATGCGAGAGAAAGGATAGGGATTGAGAAAGATCCATCACCAATTGCCCAAATACTTTACCACCATCCACAGCAGTTTCTGGGGAGCCCCGTTTCGCAGCGAGGACCTGGAGAACCCTTCCTGGCAATTGGGAAAAGCCTACGCGGGGCGCCCACCCGTAGGTGAGGTCTCCAAATTCGCCCCCAAAGTTGGTCCAGCTTTATAGGCCCAAATTCGCAAGTTGAAGTAGTCAGAAATTTTCTCTTCACCTTTATATTAGTCAAAATTAAATGACTAAAGAGTTAACACTTTTCTGCAACTTTTCGTGGTCACAGTAATTTTGCTTACAGATTATGTTTTCTCCTTCTTTCATATCTAATTTAAGCTAATAGCTTCAAATTATAAACAGATAAAATCCACGCAAAAATTGAATGAATGCTTTGAGATACCTGTTGCTATCCTAAATGTACAAGATAGTTACATTTTAAATGATGAATGGTTTAAATAAGACAAAGATTTGGTGAAGTAAACTCATGAAAAATGTAATTTAAAGAAAAAAGTTTGCACAGGCTAATAACATGCACAGTAGGGTGTGAGTTTAGACCTGTGAATCTGGCATATTTATACATGCATTCTGAGCTGGCAAAGCTTTTTGTTAAAAGAATGAGAATAACAGCTTTAAAATTTCAGCCTTGCTTCAGAGCTCCAGCCTTAGTAAGGCCACAAGAATCCAAACATCAAAAGAACCAATGTTGTGTGAACTGGACATTCATCTGACATAAATCAGGACTGATCTGTTTAAAACAATGAGACTACTGAGCTACACCAGCTGTGAATGTGGCCTAATGTTTTTAATGCCACAGAACAAGTTACTCTGTGCAGCATTCTGAACTGCATCCAGTGTATTTATTGATGGCATGCTTGTCTGCATGGCCAGAGTTTTCCTGCTGGGCAGGCTGCTTTCTAAACGGAGAAAGCAGGCTCCAAGCTGGGAGCAGGCAGAGTACTCTCCTGTCCCTGTCACGATCTGGACACAACATGCTTTCCAGCTGACATGGGCAAACAGCAGCTATATTGCTGTGGTTTTTATCTCATCCTGTTCCCTGTCTGTGCCTGAGTAGTGTCTGGCAAAAGGGGCAGGGGAAAGAGCGCTGCTGGTTTGATAGAAATTCACAACGGTCACCATAATTTCCTCAGATCCATGACGGAAAAAGGTTGATGTCTTTATGGATCAGCTTGCTATCTTCCCTGGCCCATTCCTCCCTCCTGTGACTGCACATGCACACATTTTAAAATGGAAAGTGAGTCATGACACTTTTTTGAAAATAATATAAATGGAAGCGGACTTTTTTCTGAGGTGATTTTGGAAATATCTAGGGGGATAAAGGTAGTAAACTCTTTTGGAATTCTGTGTATAGCTCTCTGGCCATCTACTGCTCACACTCCCAGGGATGATGAAGATACATAAAAATAGGCTGTCATGGTTCTCAAGAGCTGCCTAATTTGTCCTTTTCTGAAACAAGATGGATATTGTCAGCTAGAGAGAGGAGACATGTTATCTTTAACTTTTTTTTATAAAGAAATACAAATGTGAAGGCTGCTGTCTTCTAGGCAATACAAGAAAATAATTTGTAGGTCTTTTTGACAAAAGGTTTTTGGTAATGGCCAGCTGAAATTTCATTACGAAATTACTGCTAATACCTTCATGACCATAGAGAACAAGCTTTTGCCTTTCCTATTTGTCTGCTCCTTTCCCACTGTCAATGTTTTCCTCTTGAGGGTGAACAAATCTTAATTCTCAGGTTTTCATCCGACAAAGAAAATCTGATAATTTTCTTTAGTGTCCATTACATTGGTGTTTTTCTCTAAAGACATCTTTTCAAACAGGGCACAGCAGTATGTATGAGAGATTACTTTGTAAATTCAGCAAGCTTGTACATAGACCTCACCCATTTCCCTTTTTGCAAAGAGGTTACTTTACTGAGGTTTTGTGCTTGTGATTCACTGCCTCTCTAAAATCCTTTATTTAAAACAGCTGCCGACAAGTTTGTTTTACTCATTGTAATTATCCCCACTGATCTGATTTTTTTTTTATATATCAGTTTTCCAGTTTGATAGGACAGATTTGAATTCTTATATTGTCTTAAAACTTACTTACAGTCCTTTATATCTTGCTACTGCAAGTGTAATAAGAGTAGTGAGGAATTTTTGGTACAGAAGGAAAATTTCAAGATTTGAAGCTATAGGAAAAGCAATACCAGATTTCTTAGAAACAAATTGTTTCAGAGGGAAGTTACTTGAGACTGTGAGAGTCTGTATTTTTTGTATTTTAGATGAATAAAGCTGTCATCAACCAAAAACCTATTCTTAGAAGGGCATCTAGACCCTATTTCAAGATGAAAAATATTTGTTTTCTTCAATCTTGCACAAATAAGTATGTATTCTGAGAAATGACTGCTTTTTATGTTACACCAACATTTTTACTCAATTATCGAGATTTCATATGTTGATCCTATATGGATATAGGGGCATATAGCTCTATATTCACAGTCCATTTTATCAAGTGTATTTTAATATTTCGAGTTTGTTTTTTAGTTTGGTTTTATGTTTGTAAATTTACAGCAATGATGTGCATAGCTTGGTATACTTCTTGGAAAGGTAACGGTCAAAGTATACCCGTTGCAATTTTTTTTGAAAAAAAGCTTGAAAATAGAAATGGAAAGTAACTTTCTTCCAAGTGAGGTGATAGTGTGAAAATTAATCATTCTGCAAGGGAAATTTTACAATTCTGAATTTAGATTTTTTTTTTTTAAACTATTACTATTAACTATTTCCATTAAATAACTTCAATTTCACCAGTACCACTAACTGAGGCTTTATACAGGTTTTGCATCTGTATGGACCACAGGTATCAGGATAACATAGCCTGAAAACAAGAATAATTTTACTGAATAAGCTTCATGTCTATGAAAAAGCTCTTTAATTTTGTGGAATTGCATTATATATGAAAAATTAATAAATTCGTTTCATCAATAGCTTAAAGGAAGAGCAAAAAATATGAAGTTTCTTTAAGTATGTAACTATTCATCTTCTTCCCTATTCGTTACATTAATCAGAGCTAAATCCAAACATCTGCCTTTTCTTCATTAAGCTCAAAGCTAAATTTGAAATAGAATGCTTTCACTACAGAAGGTCTATTTTCTCAATTCTGTTGTTTACTAAAATGGAAGGGTGGGGGAATCAGATGCTATTAGTGCTGCTGAAATGTTCTAAGAGCTTCCAGGGAAGCAGATAGCAGTTTACAAATAAGACATTTTTCATACTACTGAAATAATGGAAGAGGAAGTTGAGAAGCTTTAACTGCATGAGTCCTTGTGGCAGTGCACAAAGAATAATTCCTCTAAATAAGACATATAATGTTTCTCAACATGCATCCTGATCTGCAACTATTATGTTAATAAACATAGCTAATCAGTTTAATGTGTTCAGGGTGAGACAAGCAGTGAATACCAATACAGAGATAACAAAAGAGGAATCTTTTCTACCATTTTTTCTATACTAGGGCAAACCTGAGGTCCATCTGTGGCTGATGAATACAGATTCAGAAAAAATTTCTAGAGCGACATTTCTCACATTAAGAAAAGTAATACATCATATAATTTTTGGGAGAGATTTTATATTTTTTAAAAAGAATGCAATGTCTTCATTATGTAACTGTAAGATGTCTCTACTGTCTCTTTTCACACTAAGCCATTTTTACTGAAACTTGGCAATGTTTAGTAAATAACAGCTAGAGTTTGACTTTGTCAGGGGAAATTTAGAAGAGCTCTAAGCTGGGTTAGTTTTACTTTACAGTGAGCTCTTACTTCCTTGTACTGGCATGAAAATATGTCCTCAGCCTTCTCTTCTACCTCTTAGTTTTCTATTTTTAGTTTATCTTTTCTTGAGAACTGTTATATCACTGGAATTTTGAAATGACATTCTTTGGGCTGGTGACTGGAGAAGCTGATCACAAATGAATACGGGTGTTGTTACTGAAAAAGCTTGCACTGTTTTTCAATATTTTTTTTTTTAATTTAAATCTTCAACTTTATTTTTTGTCTCATTATCTGGACTAGTCCACATTCAGCTGAAGGGATAAAGCATACATAAACATCATCAGCAGATTCTGACAAACACTGCTGTGTTTTCTCTCTTGTGCTCTAAAATGAGGAGAGCTGCAGTACATTGAATTTTTGTACTGTTTGAACAGATAGTCTTAATTTTTACATCTTGGTGATGTGCAGAGGCCTGAGCAGCAGGCCTCAGCCAGAGCTGGCTTACAAGATGAATTCTGGGCACTATGAGAACACCATTAGTATTATTTAGCTAAAAATAGATGACAAAGATGCTCGTGCTAACTTTGTATAACCTTGTGTAGTTGATTGCAAGAAATGTATCATTTTAAGAAACATTCCCAGCTGATATGAGTAGAGGCTGGTTTGTAGGGTATTTTAGAGGAAAACCCTCCCGGCCGAGGGAGGGCCCCTGCTGGTCAAGATGTGTGCCATCAGATCCAGGAGTTTCTGTGCTAAAAATACAATCGAGTCAAGATTAAATATTTGGGATGCCCTACCCAACAGATATGACTCATGACTATAACTCTTTTAACACCATCCATTCTTTTACAGCCATTTGCAAAACATATGCCTAGTTTGACTTCAAGAATGACAAGTCATGTACCCGCATTTCTTGGCCCACGGGGATAGATATTAGGAATACACTTTACGCACTTGTTAACTTCTCTGGCCCATGTGAAATATCGTTTATTACTGGATATTTGGTCCTTGCAACACACACGGAACTCATATCAGTAACTGCTGAGGATGATGAGTTTGCAAGAAGAACCATACCCATGACGTGATATTTTATGGTCATGAAAGATAAGTAAGCTGTGAAGAAACCTGAAACGTTACAAGTTTTTGAAAATACCAGGTATGCAGATGTGTCTTCTATGCATTAAACTCAACTACACTGCAAAAGAAATCAGGAAATAAAAGTGACTAATACTGCAGAAAATTTGATAGGCTGTGCCATTGAATTATTTAGAAAAAATATTCAGATGAGTGTCAAAATGGGACAAATAGAAAGGAACATTACAAGATGTGCACGAATTAAAGGACAGGTTGTGCACGTAGACTCACCCCGGTCTCGGGTCCTAAGCCTGTGTGATACATAACTGTTCCTATGTGCTGGATATCCCCATGTGAAGTGGGGAAGAGCACAAAACAATGTTCAATCCTGAACCATATTCTTTTCAAGCCATTTTGGCACTATCAAGCACTTTTTTGAAGGACAAGGAATATGACAATTTTTGCACTGAGGAGGAAGAAAAGAAGGCCCTCTAAACTAACCTGTGCACTCAAAAGGGAAAGGTATAGATGAGATGTTAATTCACAGCTGGTATGCTACTTCATAGCTGGGATGCTATGAAATAGAGACATTAGAGTCTATAGAATATCAGCTGGAAGACTATTTTATAACCAAGCAATATCCAAAGATGGCAAAAACAAAGGAAGTTTGCTGAAAAGTTTCTTCTGACAAGCCTATTGCCAGAAAATAGATCCACATTTCTGAAAAAATAAAACGAGTTCCCCATTCACTCAAATCATTTTTCTGCTGCTTTTTGAGGCTGTGCTCTGCTGTCCTGTATTCATTTGTTCAGCCTTAACTTTCTAACCATATTGCTGGTGACAGAAGTGCTTTGCAGAAATCGGAGTGCCTACAGGTCAGCAGTAGCAATGCAATTTTTACTTACTGCAATAAACAATAAATGTAATTTATTAACAGTTGTTAATAAATTACATTTAAATGGATGAAAGATAAACAAATAGCATATATGTAAGCCAATAGCTCATGCTACGCTATTAGGGTGGTAGTGTCTGGTTCTCTAAAAGCAAGCAGTACTGCATAGCTTGCACTCTCATAGGCAGCACTTCAAATGAACACCACCTGAAATGACATAATTAATTTCCATTACCCTCACCATTATTATTCATAAACAATCTTATATTTATAAACATGAAAATTATAGAAACAGCTAAGTAGATCATAGCACCACCAAAAGGCTGTCCATCAAGTGTTTTTCCACAGCTCTCCATAGTCATTATGTTTTTAATGGCAATAAAACGATTCTCACCCTAAAAGCTATTTTATTTAGGGATTTGCATGAAAACAGGTAACCACTAAAACAGGCCACAATCAGATATGTAAGATCCTTCTGTATAACCAGTCACTCAGCCCAGCAGAGAAATTATGGCATTAAAAGTGTAGATCTGTTCATAGCTGTGAATGTCCCATCAGTAACTGCTGTGAATACTGGATTTGCATAATTAGCACATGCTAACTTTGACCTTGTATTTTGGACCAGCAGGAGTCCTATATAAAATTTATAAAGTTAATTTAAATTTTCACAGTTAGACTTATATGGAAAAGAAGAGGTACATCCAGAAAGTCTGTTAGGGCTGCTTTCACCTGAAGGTCTTGATTCTGCAAAGAGATAAACTCATGACTAATTTTAATTCCCACTGATTTCTGCAAGATCAGCTGATTTACAGAGCTGAGTGTTTTCTATGTTTTTTATCATCTTATATCATTTCTTTGAAGCTGTGTAAAAACAAGCATAAAATATTTCTCACTAAAACAACAGTTCTCATCTGAAAATGTCAAATAATTATTCCAAATACCATTGAACAGCAAGCCTTGCTTATCTACAGAATACTATTCCATGTGGAAAATTAAGCTGAAGTACTGATTTATGTGTGACCAAAACTCTATTTTTTAAGACAGCTAGATTCCAAATCTATTATTTCTGTTTTCAATAAGAGGTCATGTTAATACATTTTGAAAGAAAAGCTATATAGCATTCTTGGTTCCTGTGAGGAGCCAATTCAGTTTTGTTATGCCTCAACAATGGTTGTCAGAGGCATGTGGAGGAGGGGTGCACATGTGCCACACACAGGAGGCAACTATAAAAAGCCTTGTCTCTGGGGAGACTTCGCCTTGCAACACCTCCCATGAGGCAGGTCGTCGGAGACACTGTGGAGGGGCTTCTCCGATGAGGTCACGGAAAGGTCTCCACCAATGGACGGCAAAGAAAGGTTGGACTGGACCAGTGGTTCCTTGTTAGTGGGCAGGCTTTGGGAGGGGCCGGGGGGTATAAAATTAACTGCACTGCTGCTCGTGGGGGCTCGTTACTGTTCATTTGCTGGCCTGCTCACTCCCTCCTCTGCCCTGGCCCCAGCCAGCCTGCCTTCTGGCTCTCCTGCCCTTGCTGGCTCACCCTCACACCTGTCCTACCTTCCTATGCCCTGACCGCCACCTTGCCACTTTGCCCCTCTTCCTCACCTGGGCTGCCAGCTCCCAACCCTGCTGCCCCAATCCAGCCAGTTACTGTGACCCAGTCCAGCATCCTGGTCCTCCTGTCCGAGCGTCCACTCACCACGTGTCCGGTGCCGTCACCAGTGGAGCCGCGCCTGTGGAGCCGCACCGCTCCAGGAGCCGCACAGGCTCGCTAAGGCCCAGCCCATCCACAGGCAGGAAGCATGCACACCC
>VXBT01007192.1:25024-46770 GCA_013400235.1 Oriolus oriolus | reverse complement strand
GCTCCAAATCCCCCTGCACCAGCCCCACCAGCACCACCAGTACCTGTTCCCAGTGCCTGACCATCTGGACCGTATAAAGCCTCCACTTCTCCTGTGGAATTGCCACCTGCACCAGCTATAGCCCCATCTCTACCTGGAAGGCCTCCTGGCCCATACAGTGAGCCAGACCTTCCTGCCTGCCCTAACTGACCACTGGCATGAGGTGTCAGGCCATCCTTGCCATAGGGAGTCCCTGTTTGTCCCTCTCTGATTATACCTGCTCTGTTCATATCACCCACAGTGGGATGCCCATCCTTGCCATGGTGAGACCTCATTCCTCCTGCCATTCCAGCACCTGCAGCATTCCCCCCAGCTCCAGTTCCCAGACCAGTCCTGCTGAACAGATCACCCACACTGGCTCCCACTCCAGCTGAATCAGGATCAAGCCCATATGGCACAGAATTTCCACCACCCAACTTCCCAGCACCCCCAAAACCAGCTCTGTAACTGGCATCACCTAAATTTCCATCCTTGTCATGCTGAGAGCCCAAACCTTCTCCATCATCCATGTCAATCTTAACAGCACCCAGCACACCCTCACCTCTGCCATCCACAGAATTCCATTCACCTGCCCCTCCTACTGCACCACCAGGACCTGCTCTGCCTGACATAGAGTCCATGCCATGGACAGCCCTTAACCCACCTCTGCCTCCTAAGCCTTTTAGTCCAAAGATGCTGCCATCATTGGCTACTGAGTCTCCATCTAGACCTGCTCCAGGAAACTGCCCAGACCCCATCTCTCCATTTATGTGGGTTTTGCGTAGCCCCTCTTTTCCCAAAAATCTTTGGCTTCCATCATCAGCATCAATGGAGTGTCCTTGGCCCCTGCCTTGGCTGCTGCCTTGACCTGTTCTGTACCAGCCAGTTTTCTCCACACCAGAGGATGTGGAAAAGGAAGGATGATCTTCATCACCAGCTTGTTCTTGGCGCCGAAGCTTCCTCGCCCTTTCGTTGTCTGCCATTGTTTCTTTCAGCCACTCAGATGTCTCCCTTTCAATCTTTTCTCCTTCATCCTGTCTCCTCTTTCCTTTGGCATCTGAGGTTGCGTTGTTTGATGGGAGCAGATTTACAATTTACAGAAAAAGAGGGGAACAAAATAACAGAAAATCAATAGGTCATGCACTGCATCAACAACCAAAGAAAATGTGTTAGCACTTTTTGAATTTCATTTTTGGACACACACACATAATACATTTAAATAAATTTAAAATAATTTCAAATCCTGAATTTTTCAATGCCACATTCAGACAACAAAATGTTAATTAAAGACAATTATTTTTAGTTAAAATGCATTGGTTTTTAGTGGAAACATGCTCATTATAACAAACAAACCAACCAAAAATAACAGAAAAAGAAGCTTCCAGCATGACAGGTCTGATTTAGAAGGGCTTAGATTGTATCTGGGATTCATTAATTCCATCTGCCTTCTGCCTCCAGCTATGGAGGAGTTACAGAATATTCCATGCACAGAGGAGCCATCAGTTCCCACCCTGGAACTGGGATTTTGCTGCTCTGGAGGCAGCTTGCACATCTGGATAATGGCTGGTTTAGGGATGGCCAGCCTGAGGACTAAAGCTTCCAGATCTGTGAATAGCTTTGGATTAGTCTGCAATTCAGGTTGTTCTGAGAGCAGGTCACTCACTGCTTTGGTTTCCAGGTTGGATATAATTTATCAGAGCTCACAGCTCACTGAAATCCATGGGCAGTTTCTTTGTTTCAGAAACCTACATTGGTTTGGAGAGGCCTTTGTGAGAGAGACCCCTCCTACTGCTGCAGGAGGATCCCAAAGGAAACCAGAATCAATGGGAACCAAAGGAATCACCTTTACGAAGCCAACAAATATGAGCCAGGTGACTGTCAATGTGCCTGCACTGAGTGTTCCCACCTTCCCAGCTTCCTCTGAGCTCCTTCCAGCATGTTTAACCTCTAACTGGGAATGAAAAATATTATCCAGCAAGAAGAATGGCATTGATAGTGTAGAACTGAGAGTATCAAAA
The DNA here is from genome assembly GCA_013400235.1 of Oriolus oriolus. NCBI lineage: Eukaryota > Metazoa > Chordata > Aves > Passeriformes > Corvidae > Oriolus > Oriolus oriolus. The sequence continues at coordinate 44,734 of VXBT01007192.1, read as the reverse complement.
GCTCCCTGAGCCCCTGCGTGCTGCACTGTGATCACTGGGACAGCTTCCTCAAAAACATGTGGGGAGACAAGGAGAATTTTTTGATAACTGATGGAGAATGTGCTACTTCATTAAAGCTGTAGAGCAAATAAGCCAGTAGGATTTGTCAGGACTAATTAAAAGGGGAAGAGTTGGTCTCATTTGAAGAGGAAAGAGGGTCTAACCAGACCTTCATTTTTCCAAAGAGAATTTAGAATCACGGAATCACAAAATGGTTTGGATGGGAAGAGACCTTAAAGCTCATCCTGTTCCACCCCCTGCCATGGGCAGGGACACCTCCCACTGTCCCAGGGTGCTCCAAGCCCTGAACAACCTGGCCTTGGACACTTCCAGGGATCCAGGGGCAGCCACAGCTTCTCTGGGCAACCTGTACCAGGGCCTCCCCACCCTCACAGAGAAGAATCTCTTCCCAATATCCCATCTAACCCTGCCCTCTGGCAGTGGGAAGCCATTCCCCCTTGGGAATGGTCCTGTCCAAAGTCCCTCTCCAGGCCTCCAGGCCCTTGTCCAAAGTCCCTCTCCAGCTCTCCTGGAACCCCTTTAGGCACTGAAAAGGGCTCCAAGGTCTCCCTGGAGTCTCATCTTCTCCATGCTGAACACCCCCAGTTCTCTCAGCCATCATTTAGGAATTAGAGGCTCAGCAATTCATTTCCCAGCAGAGCAACATCTCCCTGAGCCATCAGGCAGGGAGAGGAAGGTTTTGTGCCAACCCGCTGCCAACCACTCACACTCCACGAGGAGCCAGGCGCTGGAGGAGCCCTGTCCCGCGTCGAGCGTGTACAGGCCGCTGTCCGAGGGCACCACGTTCCTGACAATCAGCTTGTGGGTCAGGCCATCAGGTGTCACAGACATCTGGTGCTTGTCACTGGCCTGGAGGGGGTGGTTTTTGTGCAGCCACAGGGGCTCGTGGCAGGGCGTGCACAGCACACACTGGAACTCGGCGTCCCCATCCTCGGCACAGCGCACGTCGGAGAGCGGCTGCCGGAACCGCGCCGGGATGGCTGCGGGGGAAACCAAGAGCTATGGGAAGGAAACAGCTGGTTCTGTGCTCCAAGTAAAACTGTTACAGCTGAGGGAGGAAAGAACAGGAAGTTGTGGTGCCTCTGAGCATTGGGTAAATGAGAAAAAGGAAAAATTGAGATGTGCTTCTGTGCCGAATTCTGCAGAAAAGCAGAAAAAAAGATTTTTGTCTTTTGTTAGTTGTACCCCACAGCAGTGATGTGCTGGCAGTTTGTAGTCATTGATGTGTTCCTGCAGCACGATACTTGGATTGAGCTTGTTGTTATTATTCTGAGCTTATAGAAGCAAACCATAATATGGGGTAGGTTAAGGAGTGTGCTCACTGTCACCCACATCCAGACCGGTACTTAAGCCTAGGCCTGCTCCCCTGGACTGCAAATGCAGCACCTAAAGCACATAATCACCCTCCTGCTCCTTTTCACCTGTGCCAGATGAGGAGCCCTTACTGGGGCTCCAAAAACAGTCCTCTGTGGTGGTCAGGAGTTACTGAGCTTCACACTTGCTCCTAGACACAATTTTCCTAGACAAAATTTTGTCACAGTTGCACATCACATCCCTCAAACTGAACTCCTTACCTTGAGCATCCAGTTCAGTTGAGAAGACGGGGATGTCTTCCACCCTGACCTGGTACACCCCTGCATCCTCTGGCTGCACATCGTTGACAGTGAAGTAGTACCTTCTCCCAACTCTCCTCAGGCAGTGCTTCCTGTACTCGTCNGGGGAAGGAGAGGAGCTCAAAGGCTCAACCAGTGCCAGGCATTTCAAACAAATCAGGACAGGCTGCTGCTACAATCCCCTTGTTGATACAAATGAGTAACCTCACAGTGCCCAGGGCTCTTTGCAGCACACAGGCACTGTCTGGGCAGTGAATCCTGCACAGAGCAGGACACCAGGCTCAGAAACTCAGCAAAACAGCAGCCCTTGGCTACCCACATAAGGGTCTGAAGCTTAACTAATGCACAGTTATTGCATCTACAAAGACAAAGCACCTTCTTGGCTTAGATTTCAGCACCCTTGTAGCTGGATGAGCAGGAGAGTTTACCACTTTCTGTAGCACACTTGGGTTACATTCTCCAAATTGTGGCTCATAGAATTCATGTCATACATTTGATTCAGGAGATTCATAGTTAGTCTGTCCTCCCCTTCAGGGAATTCTGATTTTCCTGGGATTAAAGCCTCTCACCACAATTTGACTAAACTGTATCTTTCAGAAAAACATGCCCAGCACTGAGCACCTGCAGATCCCACCTGTGGGACTATGGATCTAGAGGGGATGTTTTACATCTCTGAGATCTTCTTTCACAGAGGGAGTTATAGGCCAATAACACACTTGAGAAAGTAAATTTATATGAAACTGCAGAATTTCTGCAGCCTGAAAGATACCTGTTGGGGTGATGGTCTTAAACTGAAGGAGGGTCAGGTTAGATATAAGAAAGTAGCTTTTTCCCATGAGGGTGGGGAGGCCCTGGCACAGGGTGCCCAGAGAAGCTGTGGCTGCCCCTGGATCCCTGGAAGTGTCCAAGGCCAGGCTGGATGGGGCCTGGAGCAACCTGGGCTAGTGGAAGGTGTCCCTGCCCATGGCAGGGGGTGGAATGAGATGAGTTTTAAGGCCCCATGACCTTTAAAAAGTCCCTTCAAACAGTTCTGTGAATTTCCTGAAGTCCCAAGGATGTCAGTAACTGACTGCATCCCCTGTACTTGGATCTACAAATCCCCAGGGATATTCACCACCAAAGATCACCCCACACCCACACTGCTCCCTAACCAAGCAGAGATCTGCAAAAGACAGACACCTTGAAGGCATTTATTTGCTCTCAGCCACTGCCTAGCAGATGAAGCCTTTCCTGCAGAACACTTGAGGGGCTGCTCTGAGCTGCTGCTGCCCAACTCATCCCCCTCACCTTGAGCAGGTAAACGTTGCTGTTGCTGTTTTTCAGCTGCATCTCCAGGCTGAACGTAGCATTTCCGTCCCTGTTGACTTTGATGTGTTCAAAGTTTTTGAGACTGTGAATTAACTGCAAAGAAATATTGAAGAACCTAGTAAATTATAAAGCTGCCATGACAGAAGTCCTTAAGCTGTTGAATTAATATGAAATCTGCTTTAAAGAGCTACCTCTAACATTAAGTAGTAGAAGTATCTGTAAGTCACAGTTCTGGAGCAGTAAGCTGCAGTATCTGTAAGTTGCCGCAGTTTCCTCCTGTATATAAATTACTTTTTACGTGTTGCCTCCTGGTCACTCCCACACTGCCCATTCAGGTCTCTACATGCCCCTGTATGTGAAGGCCAATTTTTACTCTTGGACATACAATTTTTAATTTGGGGTCCAAATTCTTATCAGAGACAACTGAATACCCCTGTGGTCAGTATCTCCTAAAATCTGTGAACTGAGCTTCAAAAACTTCATCAGCATTTTCACCTGCATGAGTAAAGAAGTGGAACTTCCGTAAAACAATGTCATAAATCACTGCCATACAACAAAATTTTCATCTCCAAAGCAATTTATGAAGCTTTAGCCTGTTTTCAGAAGCTGCAGTTTGTTAAAAATGAGTGGTTTCAGTGTATTTTACCTTGTCTTGTTCACTCTCTGTGTCCTTCCTTATCTCCTGCAGCTTCCTCAGCATCCCACGGAAGTCAACAATTCCATATTTCATACAGATTTTCTCATAATCTCTCCTATCTGCATGCAGCAACAGCTGCCACACAGCTTCTTTGTCCAGAGGCTTTGGTTTTGGTGTTATGACCCTGAGAACCAGGGATGGAAACATTGAGACATTGTGACAGACAACAAGATGTCCTGCTTTTCTATCCCTAATTCTCTTCCATCCCTCTCCATCATTCCTGTAGTTCACTTGGCCCTGTAGGTGCAGGCAGGAAAGACTGGGACTCTTCCAGAGCAGGTCTTCTGCTTCTATACTACAAATTAAATGGTGCCAGGGAACAGCTTCCACGCTGCTGAATTATCGCCAGAGGCTCTGGCACAGTTTGGCCCAGGCCAGTTAAGTGCCTAGCACAGATCAGGGTTCTGCACAGAGATCATTATCAGCAGGCAATCCTTAGAGTTTCCCACCTGGGACAGGAAGGGCTCTGCCCTGGGCACCTGGCAGCGCAGCTGGGCTGGGAGCCAGGGCTCAGCCCCAGGGCAGCCAGCAGAGCAGTGCGCGAAGAGTTGTCCTTCAGACCGGAAGCTGCTCGTGAGCTAAACACAGAGAAGCAGAGAAACACAGCTTCCCAGTCAGGACCTCGTGGTGCAGGGGAAATACCCCTCAGAATGAGGCTGGAACCTTGTGTTTATCTCAGCCCCACAGGCAGTGCCAAGCTGTTCTGGCCTGTCTCTCCATAGGGAGTCTCACCACAACTTTGGACACAAGAAGTGTTGCCCTGAAGGTCTCTGGAGCTGTCCCCTACCACCAGGAAACACCCAGAAGTGGGAGCATGGGTTCACTCCAGAGCCTTACCTCTTCCTCAGCAGCTTCTTGGAGTCCATGAGTGTTTTCTTGAGCTCTGTTACAAGAGTGGAGGAAACAACAAACAGTCACATACCCAGCACTGTGACATATATCCCCCCAAAGAACATAATGCAGAATAGCCACTGATAGCAGGTCATTCTGCTGAGCTCTTTTCCTCTGGTGTTTTTTTTCACACTTTACCAAAAAACTGTCATGAAACTTAGTCATCTCTCACTTCCATGCTCATCCTTTGAGTGCCAGTGAAGTTCATCTCTCCCTAAGGGGCTTCCCTCTAGAGACCCACTAGAGACCCACTATTTTCAGCCATGTTTGATCCAGCTGTGTTTGACATCCCCAAATCCCTTTTTCCTTTTCTAATGATTCCACAATCATTAATTAGATCAGCTCAAAGCCGTGTCTAAAATCATCACTTTAGCAAAAGGTAAAGAGCAAGCAGACAGAGATGACAGAACATTAGAGGCTCATTAATCCTTCTCTTACTCCAGTCTTTACAAGTTTGGGGTAGTAGTAGTGTGGCACACAGAGTATTATTAACTCTGCCCCCCAGTAATATAATACACATATAGATCTTTAACTTACCATCAGCAGCATGAACAGGAACATATTTTGCCTTTCTCTTAAAGCCAACTGGTCATTTATAAGAGAAAACAGAAGGAAAACAAACCACAGGATGAACAAGATGAGATTAACAGCAGTGAACCAATGAGTCATGAAACCACTGTATCTGTTACCAGTGCAAGAGGGAATTCCTGTTTGGCTTTCCTTGTCAATCTGATATTTGCTCCCAGTAATCTCCATCGATGAAGATGATATCTCTATTGCCATTGACTCTGTGCTTGCTGGAGATTCCACACAGAGGAGGAGAGCATTTTTGCCCTACCAGTTCTATGGTCTAAGCAAAGGGAGAAATATCAACATCTTGTTTTAGAGACGGGGAGCCAAGGTGGAAATGGCAACTGCAGAGAGGTGCCTTCTAAACTTACTTGAAAGGCACAGAGGTGACATGGACACTTCCAATATAATCCATCTTCTGCTCGAGTGGAATCCAAGAATATCAGTTATATCTGACCCACAAAGCACCCATTTCTCTAAACTGACTAGAAAGGGAAGCAGGAACGAGGTCCAGAGACAGCTGCAGAGGGGTGGATCCCTCCCAAAGGACTGATTTGTTCAACAACATAAAGAAAGGATTGAGACAGCTCAGCACTAAATCCACGGTGTCTGATTATGGACCAATGCAGTGAGCACCGTTCCACTTCCTTCCCTCTTGCCTTAAAGCTCACAGTGTCAGGGAGCCACCAGAAGATCTCAAGTCCTCAGTGAGGAGAATACCAGACCTTCACACCCAGAATACCCAAAGTCCTGGACACCCAACCTAGAGAACAGCAAAGCCACTGCCTGGGACCACGGGGCCTGTGGAGCCCAGAGCTGCCAGTCCTACCTTGGATGATCCTGAGGCCAGCAGAGCATGAGGCCTCTCCGTAGGCATTGACAGCACAGCAGCGATACAAATCACTGTCATCCAGAACCAGGCTCTTGATCTTCAAATGGAAAGCACAGAAACTGCTCACAGAAAGGGCTGGGGTTCAGTTCACCTTCAGCTTCTCATAAAGCAGCTACTCAAGAGCACCTCAGAGCCTTCTTCTGTTCCCAGAAGGGCTCTAAAAAGCTTTGTTTGCTTATCTTTGTGTTATCTCAGAGCTGGGAATGTGTAGAATCATGGAATATCTTGAGTTTGAAGGGACCCACAGGATCATCCAGCCCAGTTCCTGGACAGGACATTCCCAGCAATCCCACTCCGTCCCTGGGAGCGGTGTCCAAACGCTCCTGCAGCTCTGGCAGCCTTGGGGCCGTGCCCATTCCCTGGGGAGCCTGGGCAGTGCCCCCAGCACCCTCTGGGGGAAGAACCTTTCCCTGATCTCCAGCCTGACCTTCCCCTGACACAGCTCCAGCCCTTCCCTGGCTCCTGTCCCTGCTCACAGAGAGCAGAGGTTGGAGCTGCCCCTCTGCTTCCCCTCATCCCACTGCAGGTTTTTCCTGTCCATTTCTCTCAGTTCCACAAGTCCTTTCTGAAATATTTGGTCTTTACCTGCAGAATGAATTCATTTGTAGCACTGTTGAAGGACATTTCATATTTGGCAGGATCATCCATTCCTTTCCGTGTACGTGACCATTTCACCTCAGGGGCTGGGACACCTTTGACCACAGCTCTGAAAATGGCATTTTTACCTTTGAAAAGAGGCAAGAATTTAGTTATTTAAGACAGGCTTGAACATGAGGACTCTCAGGCCTGGCCCCTTATTTTATCAAGAGTGATCCCCAGAGTGAGTAATTTCTGTTATTTTATGCAGAAACATTCTTCAAAAATAACAATAACTTCTTCTTTTGCACATCAATAATTCAGGTTTTGTCTGTATTCAATCATAAAAGGCCTTTAAAACGTTGCTCTAACCTGCCAGATGTGGCTGCTGACATCTCTGACCCATCACTGAAATCAGCAGCCCGACAGCAAGTTCAACCCAGACTTGCTTTTGACCCATGAAATGTCCAAATCCCTCCTCATCACACATACTCTCCACCAAATCCCACTGCTTCTCCAGTCTTTAACTGGCACCACCTTGCACTCCAAACCCACCAGGCTCTGCTGTTTGAAGAGACAAAGGAGGGAGAAGAGAAGGGGTTCATCTCCTTCATCCCTGCTCCCCAGGAACCTGAGTACCCTGCAGCCCATCACAGAAATCTCTAACAACATTCCCACTGCCCAGTACAAACCTCTTCTCCAAAAGGCTCCAGAACCACAGGGTACACTGGGAAACAAGTCAGAGAAGGGATTCATGTGGGTGAGTGGGAATAGAAATGGAGGTGAGTTATCTATGGACACAGCTCAGGGTGGAAATGATCACTCTCTCCTTTTTTCAATACTCTTGGTTTCAGGTGACCAACACTGTTAAAGATTCTCCCTGGAAAGTCTGGCAATATTTCCCACACCTTTCTGCCACCAAACTTATTTGATGGAACAAGTTCCTGCCAACAGATCCTTATCAGAAGGCCTTTTCCAGCCTTTGAGATTGCAGTACTGTCTCTTATTAAAGTCTGATTACAGCTGATTATCCCTGTGTTACATTTTAGCCACTTTGGCTGCACTTTCCCACGCTTGCCATCTGCCACAGGCCACCCAGCCAGGAGAATCAGCTCAGCCAGGCACTGAGCACAGTGGGGTGATGATGACAGAATTAAAGGCCCTCTCGGTGCCTCTGCACAGACACAGAATTACAGTGACCAACCTGAATGCACAAACAGCTTGTATGGGAACTGCAAAGAACCTGCTGAAGTACCTTGGAAAATTTACACAGGTGAAAATGTAGACAGGTGAAAACTTAGCCATGGGCCTGGGTTAGTGCCTGAAATGTGCAGGTGGAGCAGGAGGAAGAGGGACAGATTCCACTAGAGGCCACTGTGCTCCTTCATAAAACCTCAGTGGCTCCTGGAAATCCACAGGTGAGTGTGGAACACCGAAATCCAGGCTGCTGGTTCAGTCCTGGCAGGGAAGAGGAGCTACACGATGTTCTCAGGCTACTCCACACCAACAAAAAAGAGAAAACAAAAGGACTCTCTGCAGGTGCAGAGAGACCCCTGGGAGGCTCTTCACTGATTCCAGGTCTTGGCTCATCAGCTGCCTGCTCTGTGCAAGATCCTTATGTTGTTCCTTATAGGATCATCACAGAATCATGGAACGGCCTGGGTAGGAGGGACCCTAAAGTCCATCCCATTCCACCCCTGCCATGGGCAGGGGCACCTTCCACTATTCCAGGGTGCTCCAAGCCCCATCCAGCCCGGCCTTGGACACTTCCAGGGATCCAGGGGCAGCCACAGCTCTCTGGGCACAATGTGCCAGGGCCTGCCCACCCTCACAGGGAGGAATTTCTCCCCAGTGTCCCATCTAAGCCTGCCCTCTGGCAGTGGGAAGCCATTCCCCTTGTCCTGGCACTCCAGGCCCTTGTCCATCTCTCCTGGAGCCCCTTTAGGCACTGGAAGGCTGCTAGAGCCTAAATAGCACCTGCAGTCAGTGTATCCTACTTTAAAAAGCAGCTGATTTTAGTGCTGAGCACAAGTTATTTCAACAGGAAAACAAAAAAACCAACAACTTTTTCAAAGTGCTTAATCTTTTGCTGCAAAATCCTTACTGAGAGAGCTTCCTGTAGAATTCACAGGATTTGCTGTACACATAGGAACAGGATTTTGGTCTTGCACACACATAGTGACAACTCAGGAGACCTTTGTGAGTACTGATGGAATTGTCATCAGTGTAACAAAGACTTTGGCCACACAACACTTTTTTTCTGGTCATGTCAAATCACTTTAGAAACTCGCTTGATTTAACCATGATAATTTTTTATGTAGGTGGGATATGGAGTCAAACCTCCAGGTCTGTGGCTTTGCCTATTTGTCAAGAGCCTCACCTTCCTGCAGTGTCAGACTGAGTGGTTTCTTCTCAAAATCAGGTGTACTGCATCCTTGTGGAACATCATTCACACACTGGGTGATAACAACTCCTGGGATAGAAGATTTCTTGAAGATTTTTACTAGAAAGGCAAGAAAAAATACATTCAATTAACATGGTTGTCCTTCAGAAAGAATCTCTCAGTCTGCATTGTCTCCTGCAGAGCAGTAACTGCTCTTGCTCAGCTCCTCTTGGACCACAAAGGTCCCACCCATTCCAGTGCCACAGGCTGTAAATGTGTCCCAAGGCTTGGGCATTAAGGTCTGGAATTTTGTGGTGGCTTTGCCAAAGTTGTGTCCAAGTGGGAAATTCTGCAAAGCCCTAATCCAGGACCACCTCGGCTTACAGCTCCAGTGATGGTTTGGACAGGGAAAGCTTTGCTTCAGTTCTTGTTCCAAATACAAAATCTGGCATGAGAAAAGCCCCACTGCCAAGTCAGAACCTGGTGGGTCAGTCCCTGCCATCCCCATGCTGGAGAAGCGAGCTGGGGCTATTCCCAGGGGTTCCCCAGAGCTGTGTCTCTTCTCTCACCTGGCTGATGGCTGCTCATGATGCTTTGCTCAGCTTCCTGGGGTCAGCACAACTAGATTACAAGTTCTCCTTTGAAAAAGACAAATAATTTCATTATTTACAGTTCACAAGGGAAAGGATAGACCTTAACACTGCTCCCTTCAGTGACACAGTTTGGCCTTCCTCACTTGCCACATCCTTGTCGCCAAGTAGAGACAGACCTGCCAATCAGCCTGTCATGCCCAACACAGCCTGGGTGTGAGGATGATTAGCAGGGCTGAATGGAAAATGCACACATCCAGCAGCATCCCTCTGTGTCACCTGGCTTTCCTCTAAAGACCTCCTCTCGTGTTTCAGGCAAACATTCACCACATGGCACTCACGTGGTGGGTTCTGATGGATGGCAAGAGCAGTTGCTGAGAAGAAAACCACAGAGATGGATGTCTAAACTGGGGCATGGAGCAGAGGTACATCCTGATCTCAGTCAGCTCGGTTAAATTAGCAACAGACCTGAGAGCAGATAAGAAGCCTTTAGAAGGGAATGGTGAAGTGTGAGTTTGCCACTAAGGAGTTATTGTTATGGATCACTCGGGGGACCTTCTGCCAAAGGAGTCTCTTTCCCTGTATTTTAAATTGGACAATGTGTAATGTAACACATTCCTGCCTCGCAGAAAGCTGGGAATGCAGATTCCCTGTCACATGAGAGATGCTCAGGAACTATAGAGTTACTGCAGCTCTGAAAGAGCAATTAGATTGGATTGCCTGTGGCATTAGTGCTGGGTCTCTGTTTACCCTCTGCACTCCTTCCGTCAACAGAGGGACACAGGAACATGCAGCTTCCATCAGTTTTGAAAGGCACAGGGACTTTGGGAGCACACCTACACTAGGCATTCATCCAGCTGAGCTCTGTCACCTGGCACCTGATGAAAACACGGGGGATGACCCCAGCACCTCCTTGTTACACATTCAACTCCGAGCTGCATTGTCTGGGTGGCAACTGGTTTCAGCTAAAGGTAAAAGACAACTTAGTGAACAAAAATAATTTGTACTGGATGTCCCACAGTCAGGCCAAAGAAAGTGTCACTCACAGTACCTCTGGGTCAGCTTCTGAACCAAAATGTGTTTTGCCATTTTTCAACAGCTGCAAAGAGCCACAGACACCTCCCTACAACAAATCACTGGCTCCACTTCGTCCTTACCACAAGCCTTGTTTTGGGGCTCTGCACACTCTACAAATCTCAGCAATAACTGACATCTCTGTGAGCCTCCCTGGCCTCAGTGGAAATGCACTGAGACACCAGCACTGGGAAATGGAACTGGGCTGTGTGAGCACCAGCCAAGCCCTCTCTCCTGTCCCCTCCTGGCCTGATCTGGGTGACCTCTGCTGCTCCCACCACAACAAGGGGTTTCCATTTCATCTGTATGCTGCTAGTCTGGCACATCACAGTTACTTCTGTAAACCCTTGGGAGATGTCTTAAAACTTGGCAATGAAGGGAATGAAGATGTTGTGGGAAGGAAAAGACAAAACTGAACTGAACTGAACTGAACTGAAAAGAAGCTGATTCCAGGGCACCCTGTCCCGCCCCAGGTAGGGCATTGCACAGTGAATGGCTGAGATTTTGAGAGGCTCTTGATCACTTTCTTATGGATTTAATTTGTCCTCCAAAGTACTGAACCGTATTAACAACAAACATAATCCCCTATTGCCTCTTGTATCTTCCTAAACATGTCACCACTCCTGGAGCTGGAATGCCTGATGCTTACAACACTCACCCATCAGGATGACCTGACACCAGCTTGCAGCAGCTTTCCCCTAAGCTCTGTTTATGTTACACTTGCATTTATTCTTTGCTGCTCCTGACTGCTTTCCTCCACGCTGGGCAGTGGTGAGGAGCAGCTACCCTGAAACAGGAATGTGGTCCAAATTCAGCTCCAAAGCCTTTCCTTACATCTCCAAATGTTTCCTGTCAGAATGTTTCATTCTCAGCCTGGTGTGACAGTGGACATGTGTTACCATAACTAGAAACTGCTGAGAGAGGGCTAAATTCAAATCTAGTTTGGTAAAACCCCCAAATACTGACAATATTTGCACAGGCAGTAACAGGCCCCATCTCTCAGTGCACAACATGCACTATGTGCACTATGTATAAACTGCTGAGTTTACAGAGTCTTAAAGATTTCAGAAATTCACTTGGATTAAAAATAAGCTGCTGTGAGTCCTTAAACTCCTGTGAATTCCTGACTTCTGGAGAATGAGAAGGAAGCATGTTAATGCCACACATTGATTGCAGGGTTAAAATAACAGTGCTGGATATGAAGGGAACATTCCTTCAGTGTAATGAATCCAACCACATTGCATTTTCCAGTGTCTTGTGTATTAAATAAGGACCAGAAAATAACACCCTGGTTGGCACAGAGCCATTAAACCCTACCACTGCTTACTTTTAAAATTTCTACTGCCTTGTTACATGAATGACCATGGTTTTGTTCTGACTCCAGTTCAATCTAGAAAAAGAAATCACAGAATTTTTAAAATGAGACAGCAAAAGCCTTCCAAAAATTGTCATAGTGTAATTCATATCTTCACTTACAGGTGCTTGAAACACTGGTGTCCCCATAAGGATGATTTATTCAATGGAATAAATGCTTCCAAGAGGGAGTCACCCCTCCCCAGGTAAATGCTGCTGACCAACACCCCCAGCACAAGTGGGTGACACTGGAAGCAGCTCAACACTCTCACTTCTCTATAAAACACATCCCTGTCACTCATGAGCCTTGCTCAGGTATCCAGCTGGCCATTCCTCATTCCAGGCAGAAGTTTGTCTGCTTTACAGCTGCAGGGACATCCCCACTGGAGACAGAGGCAAAGCTTCCATAGCTTTGAGCACAGAGCTGGAGCAAGCCCTTGGCTACTGACAACATTTTTAATGTCCCAAAATAAAGCAGCAAGCCTGGCAGGGTGGGAGGGTGCCCTTCATCCTGTGTGCCCATCAATCTGTCTGGATGAGACAGAGCAAGAGCCCATTCCCTGTGAGCCTGACTGGACACCAGTGCTGGGCCATAAATCAGCTGAGTGAATAAGCAAAACATTTGGGAGTCAGAGGATTTGTAGATATTGGGGGTGTCACAAGGAGTTATTTATGGGCTTCAGACAGTGCAATACACAGACAAGATGTGACGTAATTGCTGGCAGACTGGTGAGCAAAATTAGCCAAACCTGTAGGGAAGTGACAGGCAGTGAGTGGTTCGTGGGGAGGGGATGGGTGCAGAGGCTTGGGATGTGCCACGGGCACTGCACAAGCACAGACACAGCGGGGACAAAGCCATTAGCACAGACCTAAACCAGTAATAATAAAGTAATCAGCAAAACAGGCAGTTTTCTGTTTCATAGGAGCATATAATTATGGAATATGCTGAGCTGGAAGGGACCCACAGGAATCATCCAGTCCAGCTCCTGGCCCTGCACAGACACTCCACCAGTCCCACCCTGGGCATCCCTGGCAGCGCTGTCCAAACGCTCCTGCAGCTCTGGCAGCCTCGGGGCCGTGACCATTCCCTGGGGAGCCTGGGCAGTGCCCAGCACCCTCTGGGGGAAGAACCTTTCCCTGAGCTCCAGCCTGACCCTCCCCTGACACAGCTTTTCTCTTTGTAATTCTCTTTGAATTTCTCTTTGTAAATCATGAAAATCAGGGCAGTCCTGACACAGAAAATGTTCTAAACAAAATACCAAATTTTTGTATGCTCAGTCAAATTCTAGCTGTGTTTTACCCCAGAGATCCAGATACTCAGTAAGTATGTTTCACCCAAAATTTCTCTTTCAGCTTTGCGTTGGCTTTCTGTGGTTTTCTGTTAACTTAAAGTAATCTTTTGAGCTTGAGTCTTCCCATTTCAGATGAATTTTAAAAGAAAATTTCAAATACTTTGGTTAGAACCACAGAACTGAAGGCCAACGAACTGCACAAGGGAAACTTCATGAAAACTTCTGAGCAGGTCATAGAGGGGAAACGTCATAAGCTCTCCAGTGATGAATGGAGGTCTTGTGCAGAGTGGGGAGGAATGCCCAAGGATCAGATTTTGTGTGACTTATCCCTTTGGTAAATCTATACCTGACCTGATCTTCTCCTCTGCCCCAGGGATTACGAACACGACCTAAGTGCTTGCTCAGGATCCACAGACACACCAACCAGATACCCTGTACCCATTTATGTACGAAAGTGGCACTGATATCAAAGGCCAAGAGGAGACACACACCATCCCTATTTTCTGAGGGAGCAAAAGCCACTAAGCCCCACCAGTGAGCAGGACAGTGAATCCATGTCCCTTTGGAGCAGCATGAGAACCAGTCAGTCTGTGCCCTTCCATGGCCACAACGCTCCCAAAGATTTTAATAAAAAAAAAAAGGCTTCGATTCAGGCAATAGATTTACAGCAAGTATCAGAGCAAACACAAGAGAGTCTCACTGCCAGGAAGGAAAGATAACGTATCTCTACTCTCTGTCCCAGGAAAGGATGAGTCCAGGATAAAAACCTTTAGGAACCCCTGTGTATCTGTGCCACAAGTCCCCTGCCAGCTCCAAGGGACAATGACAGCAGATCTTCAACAGCCTGGCATCTTCCCAGGGAAATCCAGGGAAATCAGTGTACCCTACAAGAGCCAAACAATACAGGAACCCACTACTCCCAGAACACAAAGCCACATTCAGTGTGACAGCAAAGGTGTCACTTCCCACTCCCAGCTCTGCATCACCCCCACACAAATCAGTGGTGACATGGCCAAACTCACCACCCTACAGGCTGAGCTTCTGAGAGGATCCTCTGGAAGTCACTTCTGCGTCTCCGGGCCCACAGTGGCTTTGTTCACTCAGAGCACAGAGCTCTTCATAGCGGTCCAGCGGGTCCCCTGGTCCCAGATATCAGTGACCTGTGGGAAGGAAGATAAGCCCCTTATCAGTCTGGCGTAAATGTCACTAAATGGCAAAAGAAACAGCAAACTCCTCACACCTCTCCACTCTCGCAGGTGAGGCTGTGCTCAGGAGCTGCCAGGTGTCTCCACACTGAGCTGGAGCAGCCCTGGGGGCTCATTATAGCCCCACACTCCCCCAGCCCAGGGGAGGTGCCCTGGAGCCCTTGGCAAGGCTGGCCACGGCTGGGGCCAGCCTGGCCAGATGCGACCATCAGTCAAGGCCACGCTGCATCCCCAATGCAAGACCTTGTGCCTCAAAGAAGGACAAACATTTGTGCAGATCCAAGGAAAGGACAGGCTGTACACCAGGTTGTGTAGGACACACCAGCATACGGGTTCTCAGAGGCCATGAGTCCTTAGGAGATCTTGCAGTTCCTCAGCAGAGAAGTAAAAGCAGTGAATTATTGCATCTATGTATGGGTCAACGATGCCTGGGTCCCTCAGTCTGTGCTATTCAAAGAGGCCTGAAAGAAATCCAGTTGCTCTAGAGGAGCTTCACTGCTACAGCCAAAAGACACACCTCAGTTTGCTCCTTTCCTTCCAGCACAGCCACGGGCTGATCCCTTTCCCATGAGCAGCAACAAGGACACTTATTCCACTAGTGGAAGGGAGTTGGAATTAGATGATCCTAAAGTTCCCTTCCAACCCAAAGCACTCTGGGATCTGTGATTTCCATGGTTTACGCCAGAAGTACAAGTGCAGTGCATTGTGACTCCAAGTCTTTTGCTTCCGGTCTGCCCTTGCAACTTGTAAACCTTCCTTCCTCTGCCCAGAAAGCTTCCCCAAAGCAGAGGGACCTTTGCTTAGCTCCTGATGTTCACAGAGATGGCCAGTCTGGGACTACAGGTTCCCTTCTCCCAGCAGCTCAACCTTCAGGCAGCAAAATCTGGTTGGCCTGAAGGCTGCTTTCACTCACTTTGGCCTGAGAGCCCACAGTAACTGCTTTCCTTTGCATTGGGTGAATAAATTCACTAAATCTCATGTTCAGTTGGAAAGGAAGGGCTGGCTCCAGACGGTGGTGAGAGAAGTGTTTTACCGCGATGGCCACGGTTCACAGGCTGTCTGGGCTGCCAGAACCAGAACAAGGCTTGCCTCTGGTTTCCTATGAGAAGATGATAATTTTAAAATCTGAGGCTAATGGGAAGGGAATACACAGAAAACCCTTGGTGACACAGCTTAGACTCTCATTAGATTGCATCAAGACAGAAGAACCACAAAGAGCACCATTTCCACTAGTCTGAGAAAGAAGATTCTCACCCAGGTATCAAAAACTTCTCCCTTGCAGGGCTGGGAATCACCATTTCAACCAACAATTTAAAAGATAAATGTGAAAATTAAATTCTGGAGTCCTTTTCTTCATTCCTTCTTTCTTTTCGACCATTGTTGCTGGTGACAGTGTTTAAACCTTCCCAGTTCATGAGCAAACCATGTCAACAGAAGAAAATGGACTTGTTCAAACTGATGCCTGGGCTAAGATCCCTCAGCTCTACATCCCCTGTTACCTTTGCAGTGATATAAAAGTAGGAAGTAGAAGCAATTACAAAGTCGAATACAAACCATTTGAAAGTCAACAAGCCAAGAAAATAAGACAACAAGGACCTGGGAAATCTGGACTGCTGGTGGAAAATCCTCTCAGTAGCAGCCACTATTTTCTAGCAGTGTGGGACTTCCACAGCATTTTCACCTGCTTTGGACAATGATCATCCCAAAGATGCTCCCTCAGACATCAGACATCAGTCCTGTTGGTCCAGGACAGCAGTTTGTGACTTTGCTGACTGGATGCTGCACCTTTAATAAACCCCATTGCCAGACAAGTCTCTAAAGACAGTAACACTTTGGTTAAGCCCTGGGAATGCTCCCACAGGAAGCATTTACCTGCCTCTACTGAAGCCTGAATTCAGCTCTCCTCAGCTGCAGCAGGAGCAGAGTTATCTCAGAGGGCCTGAGCTATCCAGAGCCACAGGGATTTCTGCTGTTCCTCTTCCCATGTGCCCTCCCTTTCCAGGCATTTGCTCCCTGCAGAAAAGTGCCAATGGCATTTAGTCTCCAATCACATTTAGCTGTTGGGTCTCAATAACTGAGGAACTCCTAATTAGACAGACAGTGGGGTCTAGCAAGTCCCAGGAGAGTCACGACTGCTCCTGTCTCACTGACCCCACAAACCTGATTGTGCTTCGCCTCATTTCCAGCCCTGGTTTTACACTTTTCTTGGGGCCTCTCCTGCAGAGGGACTGATAATTTAAAACCATCTGCAACAGAGCAACCTCCTCCAAGAGCCTGACCTTCTTCCATTTCACAGCTTGTTTTCCACCCGCCCACCCACGGCCCTGTTAACCCTGTGTGCCAGGGCTGAGCCACCACGTGGGAACCTGCAGAATGTCACAGCAAGGCCGGACGCTCAGAGGGCACTGCTCTCCCTGCAGAGGGGATGTTTCTCCCTGAGAGAAAGTCCATTCGCCTAACGAAGAGCAGTGAAGAAATGTCAAGAGGCAACAGCTGAAGGACAGTGATTTCAGATTGAATTTAAAAGTCTGTTTTAACCGGAAACAAGACTCTTCCAATGTTCTGTTCTCTCTGTAATTCACTTCTTGGAATATTGGTGTGAGTCTTCCTGCTCTGACCAGTGACAACTGGCACAGCTCTTCCTAGAGACTTTGGCACCCACATGGCTCAGAAAGGGCAAGAACTCAGGAAACCAAGACCTGGTAGGTCCAAAACCCTGTCTGGATTTTCAGGCCGTAAATAAATGACCAAGGTCAAAAACCAAGCCAAGACACCCCATTTTCCCTGCAGCCTGGTGGCCAGTCCTGACTGCGCTGAGGGTGGAGGTGGTGGCAGGGAGGCTCCTCTGGGGCAGAAATATTCATATGTGAAATGGGTGAAGATGTGCAAAGCTCAGTGGTTGTGTTCCAAGTCCATCTTGACAACAGTAATGAGAATCCCATAAACACTATACAAGAAAATGGGTATGGAATATGGAATAAAGGCCCAAATTCATGAAGATTTCAGATGCCTGCAGCCCTCCAACCACCCAACACACTACACCAGATCAGGTGAGTCTGGCAGTGCTGGTCATGCTGGTCATGTGTGAGTACAGGGACATCGTCTGTTCAGATCAGGCCAGGGGCCAGCTGGGTGACAGAAGAGCATTTTGGTTTTCCCAGAAGAATGCCCTGCCCCAGGACGAGGAACAGTCACACCATGCATGTGAGTACCCCAGTGAGTTTTCCCTACCCACAACATTTCAATTTAAGTAAATGTGATGTTCCAAGTACTGAGCTCTTGCTGCTTCCTTCAGTGGGAGATGCACATTCCCATTCCAATCCCTCAACACCAGTTCATCCACGTTGTAGAGTCCAGAAGAAATTGAAGGGACTTGTTTCAGGCTCAAACCTGTGGTTATTTTCCATCCCCACCTGAAGTGCCAGTGTGTCCCTCTGTCACCTGCAAGCTGAGGGCTGCTGTCACTGTGCACGCAGAGCCAGGGTCAGACCCACTGCAGGTCACTGCACTTTCACACGACATAAGGAGATCAGAACCAGGGGAGTGAATGAAAGAGGCACCAGTGCTCTGCTTTCACGGTGCAGATCAGCTCCCTCATTCCCACAGTACAGAGAATTCCTTCTGTTCCCTTGTTCAGGATTGGTTTAGTCTTTGCATCCCTGACTGACTGGAAGGGTTTGCTAGCATAGTCTGGGATTTAGTTGGAGCCTGGCTGCCTATAAACCAAACATTCCCACTCTTCCTGGTATAATAGCTGCTCCCATGACCACCTTCCTTGCATGTTCCAATCCCAGGGCTGGGATTTACTCACCATTTTCTATCCACAAAAAGAAAATGGTGGGCAACAGACGTTTAATAAAGACTCACCAATGATGTGATTAAACATCTGCTTATTACCAGACATATCCTTCCACCAGGACTTTCCACCCTCCTTGAGACACTGAAGAGAACCAGGGTTTAAGCCCCTCTGGGCTTTAATGAATGCAGGGGAAAAGGGCCACTTCCATTTGACCCTACATGGCCATCGGGCTTTGCTAAATGTCCCTCTCCAGCTAAAATTACTGGGTGTGTTGGGAGCACTTCACAGACACCACCCCTCAGGCATGCAGAGGGTTAATAAAGCTCACTGCATGCAGCAAATTAAACAATAATATGCAACCAGGGATTGAAGGCTTTGTCTCAGTTCCCCTCTCTGCCCCAACGAGAGGCACAGCAAAACCCCCCAGTTCTGAGTTCTTCATGTTGTTACAGGGTTTATTGTCACCTGCCAGTGGTGACAGATGAAACAAGCCCCATCCTGGCCTGACCAGCTGTTTTAATGTTTCATTCCCTGATGTGCTGGGAGGTTTGACACTGAAATAAATGGTAAGAAATTCTCTCTGGAACCCCAAGAGGCCACAGCATGTGCCACTTTCTCACTGTCTGTGTAGGACACTGGAATTAATCTCAACACTGTCCTGGTAGTGCCTGACCTGTGCCAGCACCAGTGAATGTCTGGCACCTACAGAGGCACCAGGGGACTCCCATTTCTGGGAATGCTGCCCCATTCCTTCTGAAGTTTGTTCACTGTCACACTCTCTCTTTATCCAGGACTAAAATATCAGAATATAATAAGTGTCATCTTGGGCCAGAAGATTATGCCAGCATCCAATGGAGCAAAAATCTAAATCATAGAATTATAAAATCATAGAATGGCTTGGGTTAGAAGGGACCTTAGAGCTCAGCTCGTTCCAGCCCCCACCAAGGCGGGGAACGTCAGGGTGCTTAGACCCTCCTCCAGAAAATGGAAATAAAGAAAAAAAAGGAAATATAGAAAATAAACGGAAATACAGAAAAACATGGCAATAGAGAAAAACAGAGAAGGAGAGGGCATCTCTCTCCTTTCACCCCTACTTGTTCCATGAATCCTGTGATTTCACAGAAGGGTCACTGAGCTCCCCTTTCTGCAGGAAAGAAGCACCCAGGGTCTGTCCCACCATGGGGCCTGTCCCTGTGTGGGATCTGTCCCCCTCAGGGTCTGTCCCTGTGCGGGGTCTGTCCCTGTGCAGGGTCTGTCGCTGTGCGGGGTCTGTCCCCCGCAGGGGCTGTCCCTGTGCGGGGTCTGTCCCTGTGCAGGGCCTGTCCCCCTCAGGGTCTGTCCCCCTCAAGGTCTGTCCCTGTGCGGGGTCTGTCCCCCTCAGGGTCTGTCCCCCTCAGGGTCTGTCCC
>VXBT01007192.1:0-24573 GCA_013400235.1 Oriolus oriolus | reverse complement strand
GGTCTGTCCCTGTGCAGGGTCTGTCTCTCCGCAGGGTCTGTCCCCCGCAGGGTCTGTCCCCCGCAGGGTCTGTCCCCCCGCCTCTCCTGCCGTGTGAAGGTGATCTCACGGAGCTCAAATACAGCAATTACGGCTCCAGGTCCGGAGCCGGTGCCCCGCACTCACCTGCGGTGTCACCCCGGGTGTCCTCTCTAGCCGAGCGCTGTGGCAGCCGCAGCTGCAGCCGGGGCCGGGCCGGGGGTCAGTGCCGGTCCCTCGGGACTGGGCCGGGCTGGAGTCTCCTCAGGCTCTCCGTCCGTGTCGCCTCCCTCCCGCCGCTGTCCCGGCGCGGTGTCGCCCGCGGGCGGGGCCGCCTGTCACAGGGCTGTTAGCCTGCGAGACATCCGGAGGATTGCGATTTTTATGGGCACCCGGGCACCTGCCTCCTATTCGTTATTATTTCAGTCCATTCCAGTAATGGTGCTGAGCAAATTTGAGATGAACATAATTCTTCAGCGTTTCACAAGTCAGTGGGATGGTGCTTTGTCTGTGGATTGTGTTTCCTCTTCACGGCAACGTGTTACAAACTTTGACACGACTGAAGGGCTCTCGATGTTTTAAAGGAAACTGGAGATCAACTGGTTTGAAACCCATTCCAGGAATAACTAGGGTCCCTAACAGAACAGATAAATTGAACTTCAGATGAAAGTGAGTGGCCAAGCAGGGTTAAAGATGAGGCTTTTTCACATGCACTCCTTTTTTTAAAATAACTCCTTGAAAAGTCAGATTTGTAAGGGATGGACAGAGCCCTTCAGAGCAGCAGCTCAAAGTGTCAGTGTGAATTTATCTCACAGTGTTAGTGTGAATTTATCTCACAGTGTTAATGTGAATTTGTAGCGTACACTGAGCAGTCTGAGCCTGCACTCCTGTCACACAGCCAAGAGCAGCTGCTGTTACCTACAATCCTTTGTACACCTTCGGAATAAAACAGCTTTAACAGAGAATTAGGAACAAAAAGGTCAGGGTGGAAATGGAGATCAGACACCTCAGCAGACTTGTATTAGTAAGGGCTTCCTCTGCTGTGAGAATGTATCCAGAGTCACCTGGAGTGATGGAGATAAGTCTTGAGAAAACAAGACAGAGGCTCAAAGTAAAAGACAGGGGATGAAGAGGTTACAGACAGTTTCCTCAGCTTGCAGAGGGCAGTGGGCACCCGTGGGTCACCCAAAGGGCTGCAGGTTGCAGACATTTCGGGTGTTTCCTTGCCCACTTTGCCCATCTCAGGGACAGTCACACAGTGGGGGAATGCCAGTCACAGTCATTTCAGAGGCCAATACTTCCAGGCAGACACGAGCACATCAGTGCTTCTAAAAAGCAGATTAGGATAAAGTTCAGCTTTCTCTGTCTTGTCCTCTTCAAGGAAACCAAGGAAACCAATGTGCCAACCCCCTGATCCAGGATGAGACCTACCTGGAACCACACCAGCCTCAGCCCACATGAGAGGCAAGAACCAAAAGCAAACATAATTTCCAAAGGTTTTGCTTCTATCCAGCGAAAGCAATCCCCCCACACCAGGCAATGGGCCTGTTGTGCCCTGAATAAAACTACTTCAGGTGCACCCCGCCTTCAAAAGCTTTCACTGTACAAAGGAACAGCAAAGGCAGGAAGATGAACCAGCAGGAGGACAGCATGTTTGCCTGTACTTTAATGTACTTTCCAAATGGGAATATCATTCCCTAATTTTTACTTTAGATTAACCAGATTTTTGAGTTCAGATTCTCAGTCCCTTGATACCACAGAAGCCAATTGAAATCTGCTCAGGGTTTCCTACCTTGCCCCTCCATAGCTAAACATCCTTCCTGTGGAGGAGAGAGCTGGGGCGCAAATTGCTGAGCTTGTACTGTAACAGATTTAAACCAGAAAATACAGGTGACACATCCCAAAGGATCACATTTACACACCTTTATGCACCTTTACAGTCAGCAAAACACAGAAGGTCCCATTTAGTGTGGTAGAAGAAAAAAAACATCTTCTGCCTCAAAAAGCAGAGAAGTACTGACAGCTCAGGAGATGCTGAAATCATTCTGATAGACTTGAAAATATGTCCCAGTTACCAGACCTTAGCACCCCAAAGGGCAGCCTTATGTAATGTGCTTTATTTAGCAATCTCTGACATGGGCCTTCCCAATAAACCAGTGCAAGGATTTGTAAGCCTGGGTATTCCCTTGCCTCTGACAGCCTCATAAAGATTATTTCCTATCAGACATATGAGAGACTCCACTGGAAACCCACCAAACACTGCGTCCGAGCTGACCTGAGCATGTCGGATTCCAATTCTAATTTCATCCCAAATTAGCAGGTGGTTATTGGTTGTCTCAAAATGGTATTTGTCAGGAATGAAAATTCTTTGCCAAAATAAGCCATCCAGTGTTATTCATGACATAGACAAATTCTGTTACTCTCCTGTGGGGTATTATCCTCAAACACTGTTGACTCAGCCAGCCCTGGTCCTCTCCCCTTTTATGTTTGAACACAGCCATTAAATTGTCTTTTGGAAGTTGTACTGAGGGCACAAAACCCCCTCGCTTCTCCAACAAATGAGGACAAAACACAGAAATGACCCACTAGTACATGGAGTCTGAGAACTCTGAGCCTTTACTGTGACAGACTGACCACAAATCCCCTCTGTGCTCTTCTCAAGCTTCGTGGTCAGTGTGGAGTCCCAAAGAAGTGGCCATGGACACCAGAGGCAGTTGTACACATTGTCACAGTTGTCACATCCCAGCCAGCCTTCTGACCCCCAGCACACTGTGCTGACAGGAGTGTCCTACACTCAGACACCACAGCACTGTCTGAGATCCAAGCACAAGCTCCACACCAACCCAGGCTGCAGCTGGTGGCAGAGCACCTCTCTGAGGGGACAAAGATCTATTTTTTATCACATTTGCCACCCCTCAAGCAGTCATCCAGAGTGACACATCACAGTCCCTTCGGACACCTGAGCCTGTACAATTCACTGTTGCCTTTAAAGGCCACACTCCTGCAGGGAGTACTGGAAGTCTTGGCTGTGGAGAGGCTGATCCTGTGGACAACCAGCCCATCAGCTGAGTGACCTGTCCATGGCCAGGAGCTCAGCACACACCTGGACATGAAGCGAAAGACACTGAAATACAGAAACTTTACCAGGGAAAGCGCAGGGGATCCATCCCCTCCATCACCCACTCCCAGGGAGGAAAGCCAAACTCCCCTCCCAGCTGTCCTACAGCCTTGGACCAAAGGGCTGGGAGAACCTGTGGGGCAGAGAAGTTGCTGCAGCACCCAAAAGCACTGGGAGCCTTCCACAGGGTTCAGCTGCAAACAGGGTCATTGTCAGCAGAGCTTCTTTATCAATATTGTCCCTTTCCCCCACCCCTCAGCCATCCACTCCCACCAGATAAATAGTCACACATCCTGAATAGCAGCAGGGGCACACAGGAATGCTCCAAGAATTCAGTCACTTACAGATGAACCAGTACCTAAGCAGCAGGGATAACCAAACTGGATGGCCAAACTGGGGTAAGCAAACTGGAAGAGCCAAACTGGGTTTCTGATTCCCCTCTTCCAGGCTCCTTCTGGTGGAATTAGTCCATGCCAAAGGAGATGTCCTAAGCACACCTGAGCCAGTCCCAGAGCCAGAGAGGAGCCTGCCCTTGTGAGCCCTGATTGCTCTTGGGGTAACCTGACTTCCCACCCCAGCACAAACCAGCCCAGATGATGCCCAGCAGTGGCCAGCCTACAAGTGCTGACTGGGGCCCTGGCCCACAGCAGGTCTGGCATCACCCTGTCACTCTGGCTTGGCTGGCACTTGCAGGGTCCCTGATGGTCTTGTGAGGGCTTTGACCACATCATGAAGGCAGCTGAGCATTTTGTCCCCACACAGCCCATGGCAGCCAGGTGTCACCTGCTCTGCCGTGTGACAGGGACCCAGCGTGAGCAGTTACTGCTCACTGCCAGGCACAGGGCCAGGCCAGGAGCCTCAGCGCTCCTGTAAGAGCTGGGTGCTGGGGAGCTGCTCCCTGGTGGAAGGGGCAGCCCCAGCAGAGGCAGGACAGGGACCTTACTGATCAGATAAACTCAACCCAGCACCTGAAGTGGGTGAGCAGAGAGGGGATGGTGACAGGCTCCATCAAGTGTCCCCATCAACAGTCCTGTGATCATCAAAGGCTAGGGAAGAAATCAGGTCCGAGGGCAACCTGGGAAGGCCAAACAACAATTCAGGAAAACCTGAAAACTGGTGCAACTGCAGCAAAGCACAGAAAGGGAGTTTAAGCAGAGCTCCTTGGCCACAGGCAGAGGTGTAGGAAGGGATCCCAAGTGAGGTTGCTCAGGGCAATTAGGCCCTAATTAGTGCCCTCACAGCCCTATCCTTGGATTCCAGGAGAACACTTCTGTGACACATCAGCTCATCCAAGTCTTGCACAACTGGGGCTTTTAGCACCACACTTCAAACTCAGCTCTCTCCCTTCCCACTCCACCTTCCACAAACCCTCCTGCCCCTGGCTCTGCTCTCCTGCTGGCTTCCAGGCCTCGGTGGTCTCTCTATCCCCTCTGCCAGTCTGTGCCCTCAGGAACACCCGTGTGCCCATGTGCCCTCCCTGTTCATGGCTGGAGGGAAGGGCAGGAGCAGAGCCCTGGCAAGCAGGGAGCAGGCAAGGAGGGCATCCTGCGATGGACAGACAGTCAAGCAAATAGAGATTTACCTCCCTCTTCTCTCACTCCCCAGCATGTGACAGGAAAAATTGTACCATTTAATGAATGTGCCATTCCCTACTTTGGAACTGAAGAGGAAAGTCCATTTTTGTTGGGAGTTTCTGTTCTGAGATATCCAGACTGAGATGTTTCTCCCTTCCACGCTCTCTCAGTCTCTAGAAAGAATCTATGAGATCCCGCTGTCTTAACTTTCAAATCCATTGCAAGACTTTTCCCAAGGAATTTAATTTGATTCCTGTGCATATGCAGTGGATGGATCAATACTCTCCAGCACAAAAGTCCTGCATCCAGCTGCAGGTGCAGCTACTGCCCTGCTTTCACACTAATGCTGACTTCATAAAGTGTCACAGGCAGCAATCCTTCTGTTTAGGATCAAAGCCGCAGCAAGGAAGATCTCAGAAGTCTCTGCCAAAGTAGTTCCTTGCTAGGGCTGTGCTGTGAAGCTGAACCAGCTGTGAACCTAACCATGGGAGTCTCCTTTTGCCAGTTATTTTTCTGCCCCAGGGATGAGCCAAGCCTAGAATTGGCGATGCCCAGGAAGATTATGGTCAGATGGCCATGTGGCCTGGCCCAGGCAGTGGGAGAAGATGAAGCCACTTCAAGGCTCCCTGAAGATGCAAAACTTCATTTTTCAAGTACCTCAGTTTGAAGCATCCAGACCTAAGAGGTATCGAGTATCTGGAGCCTTTTCTGACATCACTGAGATCACCTGGATGTACAATTCTTGGTACCTGCATGCTGGGAAAAGCACTGGGCTACATCTTGATGCTAAGGGGTCCCTGTATTTGATCCTGAGTAAATGAAAACATTCTGTGTTCAAATAAATCACCTTCCCCTCCTTTAACGTCTCCCACTGACTTTTGTCACCTCGTTGCAACATTATTCCCTTCAACACAGATGAGTTCGTAACTGCCTGGGAAAAGCAGAGCCTCTGAATAGGAACAGGCTGGTGATCCCGTGTCTGCAGCCCAGTTTACAAACTGTCTCTGGAAGTTTCCAGGAGTTGGTTTTCCTGGATTGCTTTGGTGACCGACAGTCACACAAGCTCCGTGTTTTCCACCCGCAGGCAAGTCCTGCTGCTCCCGGCCGGGCAGACAGGCAGGCTCCAGGCTGGGGAGGGACACAGTGAGCAGGTCACTTTTCAGGGAGATGGGTGGATGGGGGATGGATGGGTGGATCACTGAAAGGAGCAGGATAATGTCAGGGGTGCTGATCCATCCTGGTCAGACTGGGAGAAGGCAGGAAAGGAGAGGTGGGTGTCAGAGAGGGATCCTGTGTCAGAACTGTGATGGATGAGGGTGATCTGTGCTCTGGGAAGGGTGGCTGGGGCAGACAATGCCAGTGCCAGGAGCTGAGCAGGAGGAAACCAGACCCATGCAAAGGCCCTGATTAACCCTGCATTGAGACAGACCTGGGCTGCTGCTCTGGGGCAAACTGAAGGGCAAGCAAATTGCTCACAGTTTGGGCATTTCCAAATCCAGCATGTCCTTGTCAGTCTCTTGGACTGACAGACTGAGTGTCCCAGGTGGTTCAGAGCTGTGTGTGACCATGACAGTGAATGGGTCATGCTCTCATTCATGTGCTCTTCAGCTTCATTCAGCTTATTTTTCAGGCATCTCTCATTTTACACTCACCACTCACTCCTCTCTCCTCTTTGCACCCAGCGAGTTCCAGTTTGAAGAGGTAACCACAGCAAAGTTTCTTTCCCCACAGTGACCACAGAGGGGCTGAGCTGTCTGGGCAGCCCTCAGGGGAGAGGAGAAGGGGAGAAGCCTCACATGTTTATCACCCAAACCAGCTGACCTGTACTCCTCAGTTCCACTACCAGTCTGGACTCCCTCTGGCTCCTCAGGCCAGCTGGGTCACGCTGATAGTTTCCCAATCCTTGCTGGGAGCAGGAGTGCACTGGTGAGATGCTCTCCTGGCCATCCTTCCCACCCTTTCATGGTAATATTGAGGGACTTGGATCCCACTCCAAACTGGCAGCAGAGCAGGGAGGGAGCTGCTGATGCAGGAGGGTCAATCCAGCACAGAGAACAAGATTCTCAGCAAGCCAGAGGAAAACTCTAAAGAGCTCTAAAAAGCAGGGAGCAATCCAATAAACCATTAACTGCTGCTGCTCACCTTCTGCAAGTACATGAAGACAAAATTTCTGGGCTTTGTGCATGTTTGTCTTTCAAAGCACAAATTTAGTTCTCTGTCCCATACATCTACACTAAAAATCCAGCTTTTTCTTCCTGGTGTAGTATTGTCCCATCTATCCATCATCTTCTAAGTGGCTATCTGATACTCCAGGTGCCTTTCTTGTCCCTGTTCTCCCTCTTTATTTATCCTGCTGGACAATTTGTGTCTCCTTTGTAGCTTATGAACCTACACCTCATTGATAAGGGCATTGAGATCTGCAGTTTGTCTTCTCTGGAAGGGTTCTGGCCTCCTTCCTGACTCTCTAGGTATGCCTGCGAAAATAGCACAAGTGCATCGCTCACTGCTGACCACAGCCTTGAGAAATAAACTTCCTTAAACAACAAGCCACAGCCGTCTGCGGCAGAAGCCAAGACTCACTGGCCTTGCCACATGCCACAAAGGTCACCAGCCCCAAACTGCCCCAGCAGACAGGACAGAATGCCAGAAGCAAAGGACATATAAATCTAATGACTGTCAGCTTAACTATGTCAGCTGATTGCTGAGCTCAACCAGAGGGGGAAAGGAGAAGATTTGCCCCAGTTTAAATTTATAAGTCTCAATGAATTGGGGCCCCTTTCAACGCAAGTGGTTTTAGCAATTCCTTAAACATTTCACCCCAGAAAGGTTCTTTAACCCTCAGCTCTGTGGTGTAGCAGGCAAACCATCCATGGGTCCCAGAGCTGGTCAGAAGGTGGCAGGAAAGCTGGGAGTCTATGCAGAGCAGCCGAGGCCTGTAGGATTTATTCATCTGCTGTAACTCTTGAAAAGGGTTTATTATTTGCCACTTTACATTGCCCTAAGCATTGTTTCCAGAGATGCAAGGGCAGAGCACTCCTACAAGGCTCAGGGTCAAGCAAAGTCACACAGTCACAGAATCGTGGAGTCATTTAGGTTGGAAAAGCCCTCAAAGGTCATTGAGTCCAACATTCCCCCAGCACTGCCACATTCACAACTAGACCCTGCCCCCAAGTGCCCACACATTTTTTGAACGCTTCCAGGGATGGTGACACCACCACTGCCCTGGGCAGCCTGTGCAGGCCTGGTGACCCTGAAAGACACCTGGCCTGGCAGGTGACAGAGAGATGCAGCTGGGTCACTGATGGTCACTGAACCACAGTGGTGGCAGCTGAAGGGGGGCTCTGGAGGTCCCCAGTCCACCCTCCCACTCAGGGCAGGACTATCGGGAACACCAGACTGGAGCAGCCAAGGCTTTTCCACTGAGTCTCAGCAAACACCCCAAACTCTCACAAGGATGGAGATTCCCCCACTCTGATGACCTGTCCCAGGCCTGCACCAGCTTCCTGCAGAGGCCCTTTCCTAGTGCCCAACCTGAACCTCCTGAGATGGAACTTGTGGCCATTGCCTGTTGTAATTTGGAAGCACAAAGAAGAGTTTGTCCCTCTGTCCCCTCTGTGACCACCCTTGCTCTGCTGGCCACACCTCTCCAGATTTAACCCAGGGTGCAGAGCTTTATGATGGGCACACAGAGGTGGTTCATCTTCAAGCTGGCACCCACCCAAGAACATCTCCTTTCCAGGTGGAATGGTTGTGCTAACTTTGAGCAGTGAACATGAGATGATAGTGAAGTTTCTGTGTACAAGTACCAGGGCAAAACTGCAGAAACTTGCTTTGTTACATGTGTGGAAATGGATAAAGGGCTAAAAGGAGGCAACAAAAATTGTTACAAGAGAGCTCAAGGTGAAGGTGGAGTGACAGTGCCTGTCAGCAAAGGCATGACATGAACAAGGGCAAGCACTGCAGAAAAGAGAACTCCTGAGCTGAAAACCATCCTGACAAATCATCTCCCATAAGGCAGTTTGGAGGTGGAAGCTTCCAAACCTCAGCATGCCAGAGTCAGGGATTTAGGATTCCTGGCAACATTTCTCTTCTAATGATTTTGCTTACCAGAAAGTCTGTCATTAAAGCTCTGTGAGGAATTGCTGCCATGCTGCAGTCTGATATCAGCTATTATTAATAACTGAGGAGTCTTGGCTTATGAAAGGAGTACATTTGGGTGTGCTCAGAGAACATCCACGTTGTTTCATCTGCCTTCAGTGAGGAGGAAACTGTGAGTGATCGGGTTCCTTTGACCTTGTACAGGTGCTATGAAGATGCCATTCCTGCCAGGGAATTGGGTTTATTGCTACACTCAGGGGCCTGACTCTGATCCTCAAGTTTTTGTCACAGTACGGAGTCAATTCTAAGTGTAAAACAACAGTTCAGCTGTTTCATCCCTGCACTGGGGCAGATTTTCATCTGTCTGGTGCTTGAAATCTGCTGGTTTCCTTAATTTCTATGTTACATAGCCACCTGAGGCTTCGGTCTGAGACTGACCTAAGTGAAGACACTCACAAATGAGAGACCCAAGTGTAGGGACCTCCACACCAAACACAGATGGAAAAAAAATAGGGTATTTTTTTCCTACTATGGCCTTGATTCCCCAAGGTACTCCCTTCACATCTTCCTCACACCTACAGATTCTGTCAGGTTTCTTGTCCTGATGAGTCTGAGAAGGGGTGTTTTGCCGGCTTTTATGCCTTTTCCAGCCTGGTCTTTGTTTACAAAGCCTGGTTAAGTGATGAAGTAAGAATTGACAAATATCAGTACAAATTCCTTAAGACAAGCAGTGAAAAAATCTAGACCAGAAAAAGAAGATAAAATGGGTTGACTCTGCAGTGCTGAGAGGGTGAGAATATATGAAGCCTCCATTTCAAATCATAATGATGGCAAAAAGGGTGATGACAAAGCTGACCGGAGAACAGAGGACACAGTAATGGAAATCACCATGAGAGTGTGGATGGAAAACTTCAGGTGCAATTCCAGCACAAGCTGGTAAGTGTTGCTGCTAGGGAAGTATCTAGGGAAATACCAGTGCCAGCTTTGGATCCCAATTTTTGAGGCCTCCACCACAATCCAGGGAATAAGGCTGTTTGTCCATGTTGAAAAACAATTTTCTCAAGCAGGAGGATGTGTGGAGGTAGCACCATGGGCTGCTCAGGTAGTGGAGGGCAAGTTGTATTAAAATAGAGTGAATAAGGTGACTTTGTTCAGCCTAACAAAAGAGAGATGGGTGATAAAAAATATTAAATATCTTACAAAGGTAAATACCTTGTCACAGAGACAAGGTGAGAGAAGGACAAAGAAAATAACTGTCCATAAAGAGGAATATCAGGAGACTTTTAACCACCAGATGTGGTTAGCCCAGCCTCCTGCCTGGAATAACAAGGTAGAATGTCTGACAGAGTTACCATAGATTTATTTTATAATGGGAACTCGGTGTCACAGCTTTCGGCCACTCAAATTCAGAGGCCTTTTCTAAGGTCAGGAGATCTGGGAGGACAAATGGCCAGGAGACACTGAGCTCAGAAACTCTTGGCTGCAGTAAATGCCAGTTGGGAGTGACTTGCTATACAGCTATTTTGGCAATTTATTGTCCTGACCCTTGGACATTCTCTTTCAATTGCCAGCCTACAGTGAACTGTGTGCACAGCACGATGGCCCCCATGTCCCAGCCCAGCAGCAGGGCCATGGGGAGAGCTCTGGGTGCCCCAGTGCACTCATTTGGGTGAACAAGGCAGTGTCACAGCAGCTTTACAGGCTGCTAACACCCTGCCAGAGAAGCTCTTGGAACAGGACGTCCCAATTCTTACCCACTGCAAGACCTCCACATCCTTTAGACAGACATCCCAGATGGGTGTTTCATCCAAACAGAAATACCCCTTTTGTGTGTGTCTGTTCTCCGCTGTGATGGTTCTTCCATCGTTTGTGTGCGGGTGCCTCTGACAGCATTTCATGGGACCTGCTGGGGGCTCTGGGGCCTCAGAATCACCACAGTTTCCTGGGGTTCATGACTCTGCTGACTTGTGATGGAGAATGTGGGAAGCTGTGACCAAGGAGTGTCCCCTCCTCCCCCTGTACACCCAGTTGACAGCAGAGCTGGCAGCAGAGCTCCTGCCCCAGCACCCTGCACCCCGGGGCTGTGTCCCTGCTGCAGACCATAAATTACCCACAGCCAGCTTTAACACCTCCACAGAGTTATGCCCCAAAGCTTCCAGTCCCAGTGGGTCTGGAAGGGGTCAGTGCCTCTGCCTGTCCAAGCAGGTGTTGATAATAAGGAAATGCCCCCCCGTGGTGAGAGGAATTTTAGAAGCTGTGAGGAGAGGTCGCAGGGCAGGGAGGG
The DNA here is from genome assembly GCA_013400235.1 of Oriolus oriolus. NCBI lineage: Eukaryota > Metazoa > Chordata > Aves > Passeriformes > Corvidae > Oriolus > Oriolus oriolus. The sequence continues at coordinate 13,481 of VXBT01007192.1, read as the reverse complement.
CAGTGCAGGCATCTGCACCCACTGACTGCCCTGGGTACATGGCCTCAAGGACAGAGCTCTCCCTGCAAACAGATCCCTGGCAGAGCCTGTGCCAAACACAACTGCTACAACAGCCCTCAGGCCGTGCCTTATGGTCAGGAACATTCTCCTGCAGCAGGAATCCCCAGACTTTCCTGAGGAGGTGGGAAATGCAGAGCTCTTGCATGGTTTAACTTGAGAAATGAGCATTCCTGAGGCAACGGCTAGAAAAATCATTCTCCAGATTTCAGAACAAAACACACAAGACACAACCATTCTACAGTCCACAGTCCCTTTTGGAGCTACAGACAGCATGCAGAAGCTCTCAGTCATTTCCCCATGTTTGGTGAGATGCACTGACTAATTTGGTTGTGAATCAAAGAAATCTTAGTGCCACCATTCGGAAAGGAAATTCAGCATGGAAAAAGCAGGAAGCAAAGCCAAATAAAAGTCTCTTCATACTCATAAATGATGTTTCCTCACACTCCATCATTCCCCAGAGGTGAGGAATTGCCTTGCTTTGATTCCTCTGGATGAAGTGGGTGAAGGGGACCCAGAGTGAGGTGCTAAGACCAGGGCTGTGCTAACGCAGCTCTGGCACAGCCCCATCACCTGCAGCGCTTGGCTGTTTGTGTGACTCCCTATGAGTACTTGGGGTAACCCCTGAGTTCCCAGCACACACATTCCAAATGAAATGATCCAGCAGAGCCTCTACTCCCACCAGTGCCAGAACCCACCTCCCTTTCATGCCCCATTCTCCGCACATGGCTGCAGGCAGGGAGCTGGCAAGGGCCTGCTTAAATTGAATATTAGGAAAAATTTCTTCACTGAGAGGGTGATCAAGCCCTGGCACAGCTGCCCAGGGCAGTGGTGGTGTCACCATGCCTGGAATTATCCAGGAAGCATGAGGATGTGGAGCTTAGGGACGTGGGTTAGTGGTGGCTTGTGCGGTGCTGGGTAATAGTTGGACTGGATGATCTTGGAGGTCTTTTTGGCATAAATGATTCTGTGATCCTGTGCCTCATGGTCAGGGCTGCTGGGGGGCACAGGACCTCCAGCCTGAGCACGGCTTGTCCTGAGAAGATGCCACTCCTGCTCCTGGCTGTTTGTTTGCACTGACATGACTATACTGTGCTCCCCAGGTGCCCTATTTCCAACTGTGTAGAACAGAACTCCATGTTAAAGCTAAGGATTGCCTCTACAGAGGAAGCCCTGGAGCTGGGAAGGTGTGATCCCATCCCAGTCTCCCAGAACACGCCATTGAAACAGATCTCTGTTCCTCTGCCCTACAGTCTGTGTGAGGAAGGCCTCCCCTGAACCATCAATTACGGCACACAATTAGTTCCACTGAGCCAGAGTCTCCCAGCACAGTCCTGGCAAACTGCCCTTCCTCCCACTTCTCCCTCATTAGGCTGCTCCTCCCTTGCTTGGTCTTTAATTAGCTTGTCATCAGCAACTTGGCCTGGACTGAATACCCTGCATTGTCCCAAATGAAACTATGTAAGACAGATGGGACACCAAAGCAGCAAGAGAGGGGGGCAAGAAGACTTGCAAAGCCATCAGTACGTGTCTGACTGCAGGGACAGGCTTGCCAGGGGCAGCAGTAAGATTTCATCTGGCTTGGGCAAACTGGGGTTGTTCAAACTGCAGATTGGCTGAGACCCAGCAACTTCATTTCAGCAAATCCAACACAAGTCCAGCACAGGGAGAGACAAACCCCAGCAAAACCAGTGGCCTTGAGGAGTGAAGCTGTTTATTGTGGCACTGAAACCTACCCACGGCTCCAGCCACGCTCAACCTACCCACTCGGTCTGGAGCAGCTTCACAAGGAAACGATGACACACCCCTGACTCCCTTTTTTCCCTTGTTCAGAAGCCAACCGGTGGCCTCAGATCCCCTTTTCCCTGCGTCCTGCAGCAGGATTGTTCCCTGTGTGCCACCCACGGAGCTCACAGACGCTCCTGGCGCCGCTGCAGAGCCCGGAGCCAGCCCACGGGAGGGGACAGGGCAGCAGCAGTGCGGGAGGGGAGGGCAGCCCGGCAAACTGGCACCTGTTGTCAGGCAGAAGCCAAGGCTTGTGTCAGCCTGCTGAAAATGTTTCCCCTTCGACCTTGGTGACCTTTCCCATCACACTTTATGAGGCAGACTGCTCCCATTAAGTGCCACTTGATCCTCTGCTAATGCAGCAGTTATGAAAGGCCCATAGCACTTGTCACTGGGATAAACACCTTGGGAGTGGGAGAAGCTGCGGGGAAGGGGCACACGCACCCTCCCCTCTGCTCCCTCATGTCTCTTCCCTGTCTGTCCATCACCACTGTCACAGCCTCTGGTTTGGATCAGGAAAGCTGAGCCTGGCTGCAGCACTGCCCTGCCTCTTCTGCCAGGGCCTGAATGAGCACACAGAGAAGGGCTGCTTGGGTTAGTCAAACACTGCCCTGCAAGAGAGGGATTCAGGACACAGCACTGGGTGTGTACCGTCCCTTTAACCCTGCAGATCACACAAGCTCAACCAGCTGCGATGGGGACAGGTCCTGCTGCAGCCACCCCTGTCCAGTCAGGGCTCAGAGCCCTCTGCAGCTTTAGCGTGCTCAGGAAAAAGGGCTCAAGGTGTGCCAGGTAAGGCTGGACATTAGGAGGAATTTCTTCACAGAAAGGGTGACTAAACATTGCAATGGGCTGCCAGGGGAGCTGTGGAGTCCCCAACCCTGGAGGTACCCAAGGAACAGCTGGATGTGGCACTCAGTGCTCTGGGCTGGGTGACAAGGTGGGGGTCGGGCACAGCTTGGACTCAGTGATCTCAAAGGTCTTTTCCAACCTAAATGATTCTGTGATTCAGTCCCAGGGGAAATATAAACCCACTTTCCCTGCTGGAATGCTACCTTGGCACTGCCCTCAGCCTCCACAGGTGTGGCTTGGCTGCTCGGGTGGCACACGGAGGGTGACCTGAGCAGGATCTCCAAGGGGCTGGCACTAATGGGAGGTAGGTGGGCACCACTGCCCTGCAGGACTTGCCCAAAGGGAAAGAAGAGCTTGAGAGATGGGACAGCTTGCTCAGAGTACAAACAAGCTGCCACTAATGTCCTGCCAGCTCCTCGTCATGCTCACAGGAGTGACCAGCACCAAGGTATTTTGCCAGCCCTTTGAGGAGGGTGCTGAAATGAATTCTTCTACCCCAGAACAGGGGTAGAACACACACAGAATGTGGCTCATCAGCCCCGTGGAGAGACCCCCCCAAAAAGGGACTGACTTTGGAAGAAATAGCACACACGGGCAAATTTTAGCGAATTGAAAGGTTTTCAGCATCTGCACTGAAATATTTGTCAAAGGAGAAGAAAAAGCAATCAAATGGAGTCCCTTTCTTTTCCAGCAGCTCTGGTGCTCCAGCCCTGGCTCTCTAAACTGTGCCAGAGGCCTCCTGGGTCTTGGGGAGCAAGAGAACCTTCAGCCAGCAGAAGTATCTGAGGTGTTTTCAGCAGCTGTGATGGATGGGGGTTACCCAGGTGAGGAGCGCTCAAGGTGTGCACATCTGCCTTGTCCCTGTCTATCTGACCTGTATGGGCTGAGATTGCTTTAGGGCAAACAGGAGGTGAGTCTGCAGAGACACTTAAGTATTATCTGCCCTAGGTTTGAAATAAATCCCTTCTGGACCAGATATCAAGGGGGGGGGGGGGTCTGCTGGTCACTAATCCCTGTGCAATGCCTTGAATTGTGACTGTGTCACAAAACAGAATCACAGAAGGGAAGGAACTTTTGAAGTCTCTAATCTAAGCCCAAACTGTTCAAGAGCTCTACCTGCTCAGGTATTTTTGGCTCTTGTGGGAGCAAACATTAAAAACGGTAGTGGTTTGTAGGATCACAGCTCTCTGCACCAGTAGGAGCTGGATATTGTGAACACAATGGTGATCCCTGCTCCTGGGATACCCTGCAGGGCTGGGACCACTCCTAGGGACTATCTGGTCATACCTGTATTACCCATCATGAACATTCCCCAACAAGGAAAGCCTGGGAAGGGGCTGTGAAATCTGCCTATTGCAGCAAGATCAGTTTTCAGGAGAATTTCCCCTATTATCTAGCAGGAATGGGGGCAGTAAAAGAGATACTCTCCACTGTCTTTAAATCTGTCCACAGGAGACATTTCTGCCCATCTGACCTGTGGCTGAGTGGCTTCCCCTCCAGCTTGCCCTGTGTGCATGGAAAAGACAAATGACACAGCTCTGGGATATCAGACTGGTGAAATAAAAAGGGAGTGAAGTCATCTTAGCCCTCAGGAGAAATGTTCTGATGTGTGACTGCCTTCCACGTGGTGATAACAGGGTATAATTTATTTGGGTAGAAATCCCTCCTCCCACTCTAACAACATTTTGTTTGCTTTGTCCGGAATAATGAGCCCACTCGTGCCCTGGAAATGATGGTTCAGAACACATGTGCAGAGTTCCTAACCCTGGGCAATGACAAGAAGTTTCATCAGCTCAAATAAATATCTCTGCCTCGCCAGGACAGGCCCTCGTGCTCCAAATGTCTCACTGCCCTACCTGCCAACACTGGAACTCCATAAATAGGGCCAGCTTGGAGGGGAGCTGGGATGTGCACTGCCACCCACGAGATACCTGTGAGGCCAGGACAGGCGCTTGTGCAGTGAAGAGTACAGCACCAGGCAGGAGAGGCCTGGCCCCCAAGGCTGGGGCAGCCTGGTGGATCACTGAGCAATCCAGAGCTCCCTCTGGAGCAGGTATTTCTCTGCTCCCACAGCACCTCTGCACTGCTCCAAGGCTCCAGTGGAGACTCCACATCCCTGCAGCAGACTGTGCTTCAGGACATGCTCAGGACATCCAGTGCAGTGCCTGCTGACATTGGTGTCAGTCTTTCCATCCCTGCCAGTGCATGCTGAATCAGGACACGACCACCTCCTGCCAGCACCTTCCCATAACCTACCAGTATCTTCCAGTGCTGCACCAGGCACCTGCTGGCACAGCAGCTCCCACCCCCTCTCCCAGCACAAAGGCTGCTCTCAGAGGTTTGTGATTCCCAGCACTGTAGGCCCCCTATGTTTCCCCAGAAAGGGAAGCACAGCACTCCAGAGATGTTCTTCACTCCTACAGCCATGGGCTGAATCTTGCTCTGCATTACACACCCCTCCCAGCCCTCTGTCACTGAGCCCAGAACAGCAATGGAGGGAAACGGGACTTTTGGCTCACTCCCACTGCTCCTGAGCCCATCTGTTCCACAGGGCCAGAAGTCCAGAACCATCCAGCACAGCGTCAGCAATGTGGAAGCACTCACTGGTGATGCGTCACATTTGTACAGGTCATTCCTGACAAAAACCACAACTTAGACCCTTACTCTTGAAATAATCCTGCCCAAAGTGAAAGCCAGCACAGAAGAAGTGCAGAGCAGGTTCTATGTCCAGGCCCTCCATTGTCTTCCCTTCCAAGGAGAAGGCTCTTTGACAAGTAGGGAATAACCTGTACCCAGTCAGGGCCTACATGCTGGAGAAGCTGTTAATTGCCTCTTGTAGTCTTCTGTCAGCAACATTATCCCCTCCTGCCCTGCCCAGACTGGCCAGGGATCATCCTGGTCAGTGGCTGCAGTGGGACATGGAGAAGGGGAAGGTGAAATATAATACGAGAAATAAAACCTACGGCAGCAAGCAATGCTAATCAAAAAATCGTGAGGGAAGCAGCATTCCAAGGAGGGGGGAATGCTGGGGGAGGAAAAGCACGGACCTCTCTTGACAAAGGTCCAGATCATTTTAAAAGGGCCCAAGAAGGGCCCATTCTGTTTTAATGTCTATTTTTAATACAACCTACACATGTGCTGAGAGCACTGCCTGCCACGTCGCTATCTTGTTACTTCCCAAATTAGCAGCAAAAAGATTAATTTAGACAGGAGGGAATAATTTTTAACAAAAGTGTCACTGCCTTCTGGGGAGGACATCTGACCTGAAAAGACGATGTCCACAGAAACCCCACACCACAGACAATCCCTCAGTGCTAGGAGTCCCATAGCTGGAAGCACAACACTTTGGGGTAGTTCAGCACAGCTGGCTGACTGATGATGATAGCTGAGTGTAACACATCACTTCAATTGAACATAGGTATATGTTTGTCACTACAGCTGACAACAAAAGGTGTGGAGATAAAAATGACCAGAGTATTACTGGGAGCCTTCAGCAGCTTCCCACCTGCACGTCTGTGTTTGCTTTTCTGGTTTACATTTTCATTCCTCCAAGCAATACAAAAATAAAAGGCCTGTGCTCATTCCCTGTCCCTTTTCCAAGGGCAGCAAAAACCCCTGACAAACCCCCAGCTGTCTCTGGGCTGAGCCCTACAGGAGACAACCAGTTACTGTAGCTGGAGCTTCCCTGGCTCTCCTTCTCCTCGAGGTCAGCCCTGCAGGGAGAGGCAAAACTCCCACCCACACTGCTGGATCCACAGGGATGGCCCATCCGGGGCCCCAAATTAAAGGCTGATGGCAGAGCTGAGAAAGCACATTTGGTTGTACTGAGGGAACCTGCCCACCTATTAACATTTTGTATTCTCTTCTGTGCCAGAGGAAATGAGCACATACCTCACTTGCACTGAAATCACCTCCTCCAAACACAACTGAGTCACTTCTCCAAGTCTCTACTAAGGTTTCTGGAGAGCTCCAAGGGGGGCAAATACAGGTGGGATCCTATAACCACAGTGCCCTCCCAGTCCCACCAAACGGAGAAATTCATCCTGCCCAGGGGCCTCCCCAGAAATTCTTTCATCCTTTCCAAAACTGTTTAGCGGCTGTTTAGCAGCAAGTCAGCGTGGCAAGTCAGAAGATGATGAATTCTGTATCCACTTGGGAATTTTTAGGTAAACAAAACCCCTACTGTGCAAATTGGAAGAAGGCTGAGGTATGGTCCAATACTGCACTGAGCAACCCTTCCAAACCATGAGTTCTTGGCTATAAACTGCCCCCAAGGCAGTGACCTCTATTAGCAAAGACTTCCTTGGTCTCACGTGGAGAATTTTCCCCACTGTTCCTGCTGTTGGGACATATGAATGAATCCCCTGTTTTACTTTGTTTGTGTGCATGGCTTTTGCTTTACTTATTAAACTGATTTATCTCAACCCACAAGATGTCTCGCTTTCACTCCTGACTGTCTGCCCATCACACTGTGGAGGAGTGAGTGAGTGTGGGCCTGACTTGGCAGCTGGGTTAAACCAGGACACCCACTGGGAGGCAGGAGGGGTCCCTGACCATCAGCCCAGCCCAACAGCTCCAAGCTGGCCAGGTTTAAGGAGCAGTCACAGCATGAGGTGTGCTGGGGTGACTGCAGCCCTCCTGCACAACCTTAGAAGGCAAAACTGAGCCCCAGAAGGCCTGATGCCAAAAATACACTTAGGCATAATTGTTCATGCAATTCCATCAAAAGTCTTGGAGAAACTTATTTTTGGCTGAATCAGGTGTTACAGAAAAGGGTGCCAACGGCAGTGGTTCTCTGCCAAGGAAGGAGGAGCCAGACTTCCCAGGACACCCATGCAGAACAGGAATGGATGCAGAGCGGAGGAGTCTCCAGAGGCTGCAGCCTCTCAGCCTCACAAACAGGATCTATCACAGCCATACTGATTCTATTCCTTCCCCTCTTCCTGCACATCATCCATCACAGCCATCCTGATTCTGTTCCTTCCTCTCTTCCCTCACATCACACACGTGGCAGGGGGAGGACAGCAGGAAGGGTGGCACTGGAGCTTCACAGACATCTCTACACCCAAGGAGCTGGAAGCACCCCCGCTGTGGGCAGTGCTCTACACCCCTGGCTTGGAAGATGAAAATATTTTGGGTCTGGCTTTGCCAAGTCTCCACCTGCCTCAGTTCCATCAGAGCACGATTCCCTGCCCCTTCCCATGGCAGCTCCCTCCCAGGAGGCTCAAGCTCTTGTTTGGTTCACAGCAGGGCTGCACCACCTCACAGGATCCCAGGCCCCAGGACAGAGCATCAGCTGTTGAAAAATACCTCTGGCCACAAAGAATTCCCTTCTCCCTCTGTTCTCCCACAGAGGCTTCCTCTGTGGGCCAGAGCACTGCTCTGGGGTGCAGCCACTCTCTCCTTTAGTCCCAGCACTGCAGGAGGCTTGGCTGAACCTGGAGGAGGCCCTGCTCCTCAGCCATCCTGTTTCACAGAATCACAGAACCACAGAATCACTGAGGCTGGAAAAGACCTCTGAGATCATTGAGTCTAACCTGTGACCGACCTCCACCTTGCCAACCAGACCATGGCACTGAGTGTCACTCCAGGCTTTCCTGAAACACCTCCAGGCACGGTGACTCCACCACCTCCCTGAGCACCCCATTCCACTATCTAATCATCCTTTCTGTGAAGAAATTCTTCCTAATGTCCAACCTGAGCCTTCCCTGGCACATGCTTTGTGACTGGCAATGGTCTCCTGTCTAGGGGCAGAAATGATTAAACACAGCACAGGTGGAGAAGCAGGAGTCCCCCCTTTGGGGATCAGCCATGTGTGGGTTGGTTCCCCCTCACTGCCCCAGAGCCATCCCATCACCAGCACTGAGTGTCCTCCCCAGCACACCTTCATGGCTGCACAGCTGTGACCCACGAGAACCAGCTCCGAATTCCATAGCCCAGAGTTATCCCTCACGGCTGGACATTAATGGCTGTTCTCTGCCTGTCCATGCCATGGACATGAGCTGGACAGAGGGCCCTGCACAACCCCAGCCTGCGTGTGCATGGCCCAAGGGCACACACTGACACTGTATCTCCTGGGCTATGAGAGCCCAGCCTGCTGGGCAGCCACATCTTCTGTCAGCTCCCACGCACACAGCAGCTGCTCCTGCCTGGGACTGACACCCTTTGTTCATTAACGTGTGCTCGCAAATCTCCATGAGGCTTTTTAAGACCATCAGGTCTTTCAGGGTGGGAGAAGCCCTCAAGAACTGACCCTCACAAGCAGCTCTCGTGACCCTCACGAGCTCTTCAGCCACCCTCACAGAACCCCTCCCAGTGCTGTGGTACCATTTGACTGAGGAAACTGAGGCACGGCACCACAAACCACTTCCTTGGAGTTGGAAGAGAGCTGACAACATAAAGAGAAGGAGAATTTCCATTATTTGGTCTAACCACTCACCCAGCACGAGGAAGAGAGCCCCGGCGGTTGGCCCACTGCCCAGGCACCCTTTGAGTCTTCTCCTGTCAGCTTACAATTCCCAAATCATTTTGTTTCATAGGCAGTAGAAAGACCAGATCATCTTGTTGCAGGTGAAGAATGAAATGTCTTCCCCCTGAATTATAGGATGCTTTTTATAATGGCAGGATGTATTTCTAAAATATTTACAAGTCAATGTGTCTGTTCACAATTTAAAATAAACTGCCCTTTAAATATGTGCCAGCTGCTGTGACCCCGGCGCTGGGCCGGAAGGAGGTTTGCAGTGTTGTCACCAACACCCGTGTCCAGAGAGAACAAGGACAAGCTGTTCCTGTGTGTCCTCAGCCACTGCTCTTGTTAACAAAAATGCCACCTGTCCTTCAGATTGACACCACGAGTGGCAGCAAGGCCTAATTACGTGGGTAAGTGGAGAGGAACAGGGCAGGGTATTAACACCTGATGCATTTCCCCTCTTTTACACATTTGTGTTTCTTTGTTTCCCATCTCCCATTCCCTCTCTCTCCCTGCCACATGAATTGTGTTTGGCCTCTGTCGCACGCGGACACGAAGGAACACACAGACACCAGCTCTGAAAGAGAGAGAAACTGAGCCCAAGCCCCCCCTCGGAGGGAGGCTTCTTTATTTTTATACACTTTTAGAAAACTTCACTGATTGGAGAATGACAATTACCACTCCTTAACCACATAGGTCAGAGGAGCAATCAATCAAATTTCTCCGCCTTAGGAGAAGGAATGAAAACATTTGGGCCGGTTAGACATAACATGGCTTATGTTTACAGAAAGAGTGTGAGAATTCTAACTACAGAATTAAAAACATTGAAAAACTGTGAACAGCAAGGCAACAGCCTCTATTCCCAGGGCACTGCCCATGGAAGGCTCTTCGGAGGCACCTCTCACCTTTGTGCTGCCAGCAAAGTGAGAGGCAGAAATCAGGAGTGAACAGCCCGACGGTGTCACTTCTAATCCCGAGGTCTCCAAAGCCTCTCCCCAGACCCCTGTGCAACCACAGATCCCTGCAGGGCTAAAATCAACCCAAATTACTGGGAATTCAGGGCAAGATCTCTAAGGGTTCAGAACCCACTGATGGAGAGATTTTTGAAGGGACCTGCACACACAGAAATTCAGGAAACATGACCCCATCTGTTGGGTGTGCGCAGTGGTGCACTTAGAAATGAGGACAAGGCTGAGCAACAGGTAGGAAGAAATAAAGCAGCAAATCCTGCTCCCTCCAGGCAAACTCTCACTTTTCCCACTGCTGCTGGGCTTTAAACACAGCAACAGGGATGACATCCAGGAGATAACTGAGCCTGCTGCATCCCAGTTACCTGGGACAGACAAAAAGGCAGCTTTGCCAGGGGGAAAGTCAGCAAGGAAGGGAACAGGAAACAGTTTCCTGGAGGTATGTGTGAGATCTCCCACTCATCACTGCAGGAACTGTACATGCAACTCACTCTCCCATCCAAGGATTCTGAAACCAGCCTCTCAGAAAAGGGACTTGAACGGAAATCCAGTTTTCAGACTCATCCTGTATTGCGTGAGTCTGTTTTTGAGGCGCTCACCTAAAAACCCTCATCCCTGGATGTGGTCTCGCAGCTGCCTGGGCCATTCCTTTACTTCCTCCAAGGGCATTTCCAGTGTCTTGTCACCAGTCCAGGCTGCTTCCTCCAAGTGTCAATGCAGCCTTCTGCAGCCCCACAAGAAGCAGTGGTATGGACCTTTGGGCTGCAAAAAACACAGAAGAACAGACTGCTGCAACAACAGGCATGTCAGAGATAAAAACACCTCCTCACCAGCCTGAGGAAAGTCAGTCACAGAAAATCCCTGTGGCCATGGGCTTTTAAACCTGAACAAACTCAGCCGTGTCACAGCACTGAGTGTCCCACAGGCAGGCCCAGGGTTCTGCTCTGAAGGGAGAGCTCTGATTTAGCACCAAAGAGCTTCTTCCGCTCAGCAACACTGGAGTAGGAGGAAGGAATTAGAAGTCCTTTCTGCATTTAATACCCAGGATTATTCTCATGGAATATTTCCTCAGATCAGTCCAGCTGACTTAGAACACTATCCTGTACAGACTCCAGTCAGTGGGGGAGGAACGCAGCCATGGCAGGGCCAGGATTTTAAACATTACAGTATCGGGGTGAGAAAACTCTTTAGAATATTATTTACAAGACTGTGTACAAGAACATGCAATGACAGGACAGGGGTGAATGGCTTCAAACTGAAAGAGGGTAGCTTTAGATTAAGTATTAGGAAAAACTTCTTCCGTGTGAGGGTGCTGAGGCCCTGGCTCAGGCTGCCCAGAGCAGCTGTGGCTGCCCCATCCCTGAAAGTGTCCAAGGCCAGGTTGTTCAGGGCTTGGAGCAACCTGGGATAGTGGAAGGTGCCCCTGCCCATGGCAGGGGTGGAATGGGATGAGCTTTGAGGTTCCTCCTGATCAAAACCACTATATGACTTTATGACTCTATGAAAACACTTTTACATCAGTAATTCCAATGCCAGGGGCATGGAGCAGTGTTAGACATTTTAAAACCTGGCAGTCTCCACAACCTATACATTCTACAAGCCCTAAAACAAGCAGTCTCAACTATTTACTCATTTCTAAAAAGTTAAAACTATCAGAGAGACAGAACTATCTGCCAAACAGACATTTCCCCTCTGATCTACACCTCATTCTGGCTGTATCTCACCTTATGCTTTTCATTTTTATTTTCATCAAAAAAGCAAACTCTGTCAGGACTGGAAAAACCCTTCCATGAGGGGTCCATGGCAGGTCGGTTCAGGAAGGACATTGAGGGGCTGGAGAGAGTCCAGAGCTGGGAATGGAGCTGGGAACGGAGCTGGGAACGGAGCTAGGGAAGGAGCTGGAGCCCCAGGAGTGGCTGAGGGAGCTGGGAAAGGGGCTCAGCCTGGAGAAAAGGAGGCTCAGGGGGGACCTTGTGGCTCTGCACAACTCCCTGACAGGAGGGGGCAGCCGGGGGGGTCGGGCTCTGCTCCCAGGGAACAGGGACAGGAGGAGAGGGAACGGCCTCAGGCTGGGCCAGGGAAGGCTCAGGTTGGACACCAGGAGGAATTTCTCCATGGAAAGGGTGGTCAGGCATTGGAAGGGGCTGGCCAAGGACAGTGGTGGAGTCCCCATTCCTGGAGGTGTCCAGGGAACACCCAGACATGGCACTGAGTGCTCTGGACTGGATGACAAGGTGGGGGTCAGGCACAGGTTGGACTCGATGATCTCGGAGGTCTTTTCCAACCTATTTGATTCTGTGATTCTATTTCTAGAAGTTAAACCAGGGGTTTGGGTCTCTCTTTTTTTTCCATCAATGGATTTTTTTTTACCTGAAAAAAAAATTAGGTCCTGACTTTATCCAGCAGCACAGACCAGGTACATCTGCACCAGGTAAAGCAGCAAAGTGCCTGAGAATCAGATAAGCCCCTTGAGAGGAAAGCTAATATCTTCAGAAACAACTGATGGGTGAAGGTATGGGCGTTAACGTCTTTGAAATGGGTCTTAATGTCTCTACTGACTTTGGGCAGCAGGTTTGTTGCAGAGCCCAGACAGCTCGACTCCTGAAACAGTCAAGTGACTCTGCACAAGGCTGAACTTTGGGGTAAAATAGTAGGTTCAAGGGGGGATATGGGGTAGGCGGTTCGGGAAGGCTGTACCTTCGTGGTACCTCAGTCAATGGGGAAAGGAAGAGGGCAATGTGCGGCCGGCAGTTTGGGATAAAATGAGGCTACGCCCTCCAAAACCTCGAGAGAGAAAAGCCCGCGGGTACGCCCTGGTGGACAGTCTTCCTTTATTCGAATAAAGTTGCAGGACTCCTCTGTCTCCTTTTTGGACATAAACCTCTGACGTTTGTGGAATTTTCCTGACACCCTCAGTCCCTCCAGCTGTGAATGGAGCCTCCTGGGAGCTGCCACCGGAGCAAGGCCAAGGCTGGGGGTATTTGCACACCTGAAGGGTGCAGACACAGAAAGTGGGGCAAACCCGAGGTGCTACAAGAACCACATCTCAGGAATGTTCTCTGGGCAAACACGAGACTCTGTGCCTTGGAAAGGCACAATGTTCCTCATGGCACAAGGACGAGGCTTTTAAAATGACTCACAAGTCTCAAATACAAGAGGTTCATGGCAAGACCGAAGCCTTTGAACCTGAAGGATCACTGATATCATCTATAACCATAAATCAGCCCGAGCAAGGGCACCACTGCGGCCCGGGCTTTTCCCTCTGACAGACACAGCAGCACCGCCCTTGTGAGGGGAGGGCAGGGCCATGAGAGGAGAGCGGGGTGTGAGGGGGGAACGGAGTGTGTGAG
>VXBT01007186.1:5599-42100 GCA_013400235.1 Oriolus oriolus | reverse complement strand
TAAAATATATAATATATAATATAAATAATATTGTAAATATAAATAATATATCTAATAATAAATTAAAACAAATAAAAAGTTTTAATAGTGTTAAATAAAATTATTTCAGTATTCTTTTGCTGCGTTGTTCCTTTTGTTACTAAGTCACTCTTTGGAGGTTTCTTTTTTTCAGTTTTTTTTGGAAATACATCCCTCTGTGTACATCTCATTAAATATTAAGTAGTGAAGGTACTTAAGAATCATTTTCTGATCAAGAACTGTATTATAGAATGTTAGCATAAAGTCACAGAATTGTTTGTGTTGGAAGCTATCCACAAAATCCTTTTGTTCCACCCCTGCCATAGGGCAGGGACACCTTCCACTACCCCAGGTTTCTCCAAGCCCTGTCCAGCCTCGCCTTGGCCACTTCCAGGGATCCAGGGGCAGCCACAGCTGCTCTGGGCACCCTGTGCCGTTGCCCTCACAGGGAACATCTCCTTCCTAATACCGATCCTAAATCAAGCCTTATTAAGCTTGAAGCCATTCCCCCCTGCCCTCTCCCTCCAGGCCCTTGTCCCAAGTCCCTCTCCAGCTCTCTTTCAGCCCCTTTAGGCACTGGGAGGAGCTTTAAGGTCTCCCAGGCACCTTCTCTTCTCCAGGCTGGACAATCCCAATTGTCTCAGCCTGGCTCCACATGAGAGCTGCTCTGTCACTCTGCTCATCTTGGTGGTCTGCTCTGGGCTCAATCCAACAGGCTGAGTGATCCACTAGACCTTTACCCCTTCAACAATGGTGTTATCACAAAACCTCTTGCACTTTATCTGTTCCTTCATGCACTCTAATCAATAGACATGTCCAGCTAGAGGTTCTCTGAGGAGATCTTTGGAGAAGAGCAGTAAAACCAGGATGTTCTTTGCAGATGAACATGTGCATTCACAGGTGCAAGTTGTCCCAATTTCCCCCACTGCAATTTGGAAGAGCCATTCATTTTTTTTCTGAATCATTTGAATTCTAATCCTGCCTTCCTAAATATTTGCAAGATTCCTAACTTTCATCATTCCATAGATAATCTTTCAAAGGATTTAGGAGAAACTGTCCCTAAGGTACAGAACTGATGGCATTTAAAATGTAATCTCACTTACTGCTAGGCATTAATTGTTATGGATTTTTTTAATCCAAGTTTTTTCATCCAAACCCAGAAAAGAACAGTAACAGCCATCTATGAGGATCTCCCTCTACCCTGGATAATTTCTGCTTTCAGGACAGTGTTACATCAATCACTGTTAAAATTTATTCTCTGATTAAATTCTTAGTCCAGCTGAGGGTTTCCCTTTGGCCGAAACCTTTTGTCAAAAAGGAAATTGAATCAGGCTGTACCAATGTGTTCCTTTTCTTACTTCTTAACACTTAATTATCTTATATGGTCTTGTTATTTTTCAGTAATTAGTTTTCAGATGCTTCTGCTTTTTGCAGTAAAGCTGGTTAGCAGAGAACTCCCCAAACCCCAAACTCCTTCCTTTACAATAAGAAATCACGTTCCCACCCAGCCCCATCTTTTTGATGTCCCCAGTTTTCCATGGAAAAGAGGGTCAAAGACTGTTCGGAGTCTTCTGGAACAGCTTCTGGAGAACACTGAGCTGTTTCAGGATTTGAATATATTTCACTGAGGGACATCAGTCATGTCTATAATTCCCATATTTCAAAGCAGCAGTAGATACCTAAATGGGTGAATACAGAGGTCAAGAAAAATGCTCTGAACAAGTCCAACATTCTTCCAGCTGCTTTTTATGTAAGCATTACATATTCATGCTCTCTGGTTTTTTTCAAGCTCTCTGAATTGGCAACACCTAAAAAAATCTGCTATTCATCCATGGCTATTTCAGTGACAACAACACAATAGCCATGGGTTTGTCACCCCAATTAAATTCCCCTGTTCCCCTGAGGTGCACACAAATGTTCCAAAACCATCTCCATGGTGTGGTTCTAAGGAGGGGCTCATTCTATTAATAATCCGTCACAGGAATCACACCCCGGTCTCTCCCCTGTCAGGTTGGTTGTGTCACCTCAGGAGATTCTCTTCTGGTAAAGCATTCCAGGCTCGTTAGTAACGCCTGGGCTTGACACCCACCAGGAAATGAGCAGGGCTGGCGTCCTGCCTCAGGTAGTGCCGTTAGGAGAGGAAGGATGGGGAAGGGGAGAGAGGGACTCAGACCAAGTGCCTTCAAATGTAAGGAATCGCTATCACATCCCAGCGTCCTGCCAAACAACTTCATGGAATCATGGAATCATAGTTTGGCCACAGTTTGGTCCTTCCCTACCTTAAAGCCCGTTTTGTTTCATCCCAGTTCCACTATCCCAGGCTGCTCCAAACCCCGTCCAACCTGGCCTTGGACACTTCCAGGCCACGGGATGGGGCAGCCACAAGTTGCTCTGGGCAACCTGTGCCATGGCCTCCCTACCCTCCCAACTTTTCCCTAATATCTCATCTCTATCACCTTGAAGCCATTCCCCCTGGTCCTGGCACTCCAGGCTCTTGGAAACAGTCCTTCTCTCTCTCTCTCTCTCTCTCCATCTTTCTTGTTGGATCCTTTCAGGTCCTGGAAGGCCACAAGGTCACCCCAAAGCTTCCTTTCTCCAGACTGAACAGCCCTTATTCTCCCAGCAGAGCTGCTCTATCCCTTTGATCATCCTGGTGCCTCCTCTTGACTCTCTCTCCCATGCTGGGACCACCAAGCTGGAGGCAGCTCTGCAGGTGGGGTCTCACCTGAGCCGGGCACAGCCACACCAAATCTCTTTGTTGCCACAACTCAGCTGGACAACGGAAGGGAAGAATTTCTGTGGGGTTTTTGCAAGTATTTGTTCCCCTTGCACTCCCTGAACTTGCTGCGCAGCCACCTGGAGCCACCTGGCCGTGAGCCACCTGCACTGTCAGGGGCTGTGTGGCCACATGAACGCTGTGAAAAGCAAAGCACTGAGCTGTCCCTCTCAGCAGGACTTGTCACCCATGATCCAGCCCAGAGCAAGGCCCAGCTCTGCCTGTTACATTCAAAAATAATGCCCTGTCTCTTCCCCATTCCTAAATCTTTGTCGTCTTTCTGGATTCCAGACTCAATCAAGTGATGCTCTGGTATTCAGTGCATTAGAGGGCTTAGAAAACAGTGGAATATTACAAATAACAGGCAATATTAAAGTTAGAACAGAATGGAAGGCCAGAGAGTCAGTGAAAGGAAGGGGCAGCCAGTGAGGCAATGAGTAAATTGGTAGTAGCTCCTCAAGCTTTGTTTCTACTCACAGACCTGTCCTTGTCTTTTTTATTCACATAATGGTCACCATATTGAACATTGTTTTAGAATTAAGGATGCACATAAACACATTGGAGAGACAGGACCCAGGGAATGGCTTCCCACTGCCAGAGGGCAGGGCTGGATGGGATATTGGGAAGGAATTGTTCCCTGGGAGGGTGGGCAGGCCCTGGCACAGGGTGCCCAGAGCAGCTGTGGCTGCCCCTGGATCCCTGGCAGTGCCCAAGGCCAGGCTGGACGGGGCTTGGAGCAGCCTGGGATAGTTGAAAGTTCCCCATGGCAGGGGTGGTACTGGATGGGCTTTAAGGTCCTTTCCAATCCAAATCATTCTGTGCTATAAAAAATATATATATGTATATAAAAAATATGTATAACTGTAACTATAACTATAAATATAAATGTAACTATAACTTATAATAGAAATGTAAATGTAAATGTATATAGCTATATAACTATAACTATAACTAAACTATAAAAACTACAACTACAACTACAACTATAACTATAACTAAACTATAACTACAACTACAACTACAACTACAACTACAACTACAACTACAACTATAACTATAACTTAAATATAAATATAACTGTAACTATAACTATAACGATAACGATAACTATAACTATAAATATAAATATAAATGTAGATTTAAATATATAAATATAAATATAAATATAAATATAAATATAAATATAAATATAAATATAAATATAAATATAAATATAAATATAAATATTTAAAAGTGTGTGTGTGTATGTATATATAAAAAACACATATTTCTTATTACAAAAAAGATCTCTTACAAAAAGGATACAGATCTCTATAAATATCAGGAATAAGTAGGGTTTTTCCTAAAATGTGTAATACTGGAATCCCTGTACCTTGCTGCATTTATATTTTAATATATTATTTTCTATATTAACATACATATTATTTTCGATACAAACATCTAGAGAATGGTTCAATTCCTCCTTCTTTCCTGTACTCCTCAGAGGTTTCAGGCCATTCCTGGCCATGCCTAATAGACTTGTCATGACAGATTTCTCAGAATACTAAAAGAGGGGACCAAACAGTCCCCAGGCAGAGGGATGTGGTGATGCTCAGAGCTAAACTCTCCATATCCCACCTCCCTGTATCCCAAACTCCTCTGGGAAGCAACCTGGAATCACGCATTTCTAACAGGAATTGGATATTATTCATATTTAGGCCGTAATTTCGCAGACATTAAAATACTCAGATTGAATTGCAAACTCTAGAATTAAGGACGTGACCCTTGCCCTTCTAAAGGAACATTTGGTGAATCCACAGAGAATTCACCAAAATACCAAAATTCCCTCACTGCAACGCACCAGGGGTTTCCTGCTCCCAGTCAGGAATTCCTAACAGGAGTTTCCATGTTCTAAATCAAAGCTGGATTTCTTTTGCAGTGCAGTGGGGAAAGGGGAATATTTTCACCTCTACCTGCACTTAAAATCTGGCTCTGGGCAGGAATCCTTGTGCAGATTTCTATTCACCAGCTCAGACAAAAACAACCTAAATCTTACCAAGACAGGTTAAATTAACTGGAATTAATATAATTTTATTAATATTAAAAACTCCAAGTGGTTTTGAGCCCATATAATTTAAAGCAATGTTTAGCTCCAGTGCTTCCCCTCTAATTCAGAATTAAAACAGCCTTAATTGCCTTTAACTTAAAAATAATCTCAATTAAGCTGCTGGTTATGTGAACAAAGGCATTTTATATGTTGGCACCAAGGCACTTAAAATGTCTCTAGCAATTTCAATTAATTAATTAATTAACTCTTGGAGAGTTCTGTAAGTCACTGGGACTTTAAGTCCTAAGTGTCCTATTTACTGTGTAAAATGAAATTTATAAACCTTTGAGTAACCACTACCACGAAACTGTTTTTCCATATAGAAACCAAGTAATTCCAGCTTGATTAAAAAAAAAAAAAAAACAACTGAAATTTTACATGATCAAACTCCTTCTAGATTTTAATTCAGAGACAATTCCAAAACTAATTTTCATGTTATAAGAAATATAATTTCAGAGACTGGAGCACTCCAGACCCTCTGCCATTTCATTGCCATTGAAAATGTCATTTTTACTCACTTTTTCAAGTTTAAAAAATACACAACTGGAAAATATTGTAAAAGTCTCAAAATATTTTTAGCTTGATTATTTTCTATTAACAATTATGATTCGGATTCCACCCCCCCGCCCCTTTCTATGATTTCAAAACTCAGCTGAGGAATGTAGATGAGCCATTCATAAAGTAAATATTAACGTCTCATTCATCTTCTTTCAGAAAACGAAATTAACTTTGCATGCAAAAAACAAATGTTGCAACTCATATTTTGGCTTTTGCTACATGAAATTAGATCAGCTCAGCTTTGGCAATTTCCTCTCTATTTATATTTAATAAATCTGAAAAATAAATGTTGTTCTCTCTGTTATTTCCTTCTTTTAACTGGTGAGTAAAAGTGCTAAAAATTGGCAAGACCATGAGCAAGATCAGCCCATCACTCCAAAGTGATGTGGGGTTTTTCACTTGTATCACAAATTGTGGATAGATTTAATCATCATTATTGTTTGAAGTGATTAGATGGGAATAAAACCTGTTTTCTTTTTAGTTTTAGCGGTCATCATTTCATTTGCAAAATCTGTTCAATTGTATGAAAATATACGGAGTTCTGCTAATAAAAAAGTAAATTAGATAATTTTAAAATCAAATAATTAAATCAATTCAACTTACCAGAACAGCAGCACAATGCAATGATAAAACACAAAACCTTCATCTTAGATCGGGACAAATTTATCGTCCAATCCATCCTTTTTTGCTTACAAGATTAGAATTTTCTGACAAGATTAGAAACTTTCCCAAACTCCCTTCGGGATCTGCTGCTCTGGGCAGCCCAGGAGTGACCCTCACACCGGAGGGGACAAGATGAGTGTGATGGTCAAGGGGGAAATGCTCTTAAACTCCAGCCCCTTGCATAACGCCAGCCCTCGCTGGAGGTTTGGGCCACACCTGTACCTGACAGCGCGAGGATTTTCAAATTAGAACCTGGCACTTTCCCTCTAGGGAAGGTAAATAAGAAACTCTCTGCTTGAAAAGGTCAGCGGGAGTGAATCTGAGCATGAAATGAGCAGGAATGGGGACAGGCCTACACCCTTGGAGGCCACAATCACACATTCATCGCGCAGATATTTAAGTTCAGGGTGGACACGGAGACAGGCGTTTGGCCGGGCCTCGAGTTTACATTTCAGTCGCACAGCTCTGGTCTGAATGACGAGCAAACATTTCCTGATGCTCTCTGTGGGCCGCTGGGAGCAGCCAGAGCCCGGGGTGATTGATAAGAAAAGCTCATCCGTCCTTCCCAGCACTCGTTCCTTGGGATCAAGGGTACATCCGCTGCCAAAACTGCAAACTGACAGCTTGGCACGGTCTCAGTCATCCCCTGGGATTTCCCCCCTGGAGAATGGACAGAGGGATTCAGGAGAATTTCTCTGAGGGAGTGCCCAGGGGTAAATCCACTGATAAAGCAGCAAAATCCAGCAAATCCATGGCTGCTCTTGCAGACCCATGGGGTAGTGGATGACGTTTGAGGAAGAACTGCCACATCCCTGAACCTAGAGGAGAATTAAAAAGGTTTCCAACTATTTTGAGCCGTCACCAATATCGAGTTTGATGCTTTATCCTTTTAATTCTCTACCAGGATTGATCTGCAGGTGAACAGACTCTCTTTGGGTTTGGGTTCCTTCATCCCTGACGTCCTGTCCCTGTTCTCTTCCCAGAATCCTGCTCCCCTTTCCTCTCACACCTCTTCCAAACCCAACATTTCTTGTTCAAGGTGAGCCCAGGAAAAAGAAATAAATTCTTGTTTGCATTTTCCATCACTTTTTATTGAATTCTCACTAAACCCTGTGCTCAGGAAGGGCCCGCACCCTTTTTATTCCCTGATGGAGAGGCTTCATCACCAGCTCAGTTCTAGGTTTAGAGGGACAGTTTTCCAACAGATGCCTGAAGAAAAGTAAATGTTTGTCTGGATGACCTGGATATTCCCTGGAAACCAACTCTAATTCACTCCGCTGGAGGTTTTTATGAGTATTAATTAAATGTTTCGTTTGATTGGATTGAAAATTTACCTTATATTTGTACAACTTGTAGGGGACTGTTCTGCTTTGAATATCCAGGGTTTTTTTGTAAATGCTGGAGATAATTGATATTAAAAACACTTTTTTCACATGTAAAGAACCAGTAAACACTGGTATACACATTAATAACAAAATTAACGTAAATTTAGTTTTCCTAACTGAGGAACTAAATAGGTTTTAGAAGCCTGGATTCATTCACCTAAATGTTATTTCTCTGTAAAATTTCTGCCATACAAAGACACTCTTCATTGCTTGGATAACACAGAAAGTTTAAAACTTCCTCCCAGAGCTGCTGAAATTACCTCAAGCACACCTGTCATGATGTGAGGGGCTGACGTGCGCCCGTTCCTGCCTGGTTGTGCAAGAATTGGGTAAATTGAACATCCTTGACCTTTCCTCAAGTGTTACTAAGGGAGAAACAATTTGTGATTCACGACTCATTTCTGCCTGGGTCGCCTCTTTGACGTGATCTGTCTTTGGCTTCATCTTCCTGCATTAAAAACATTGGTAAATTGGAGGGGAGGGGAAAAATCATCCCAGCTTTGGAGGTAAATAAACCAGAGGTAAATAAAATCACAACACTGAAACAAAGGAGCTTTGGGAATTATTCTGGGGGTCTCCAAGGTTAGGCAAAAAGGCACAACCCTTCTATTTCACTCGGAATTTTAAGTACAAACAGCCCAGTGGACTTTGCTTATTTCAGTCTGAGTCTCAAAATCCTGGATGGGAAAGCTCCACACACACCTGCACCAAGAGGGAGGACTGATACTGTCAAAAATTAGGATTTAAATTCATTTTCGCAGGCAAAATCTACTCGTGGCAATAGGTTCTGCCCCAAACACCTTTGTGATGGTTGCTACAGGGGATGACGTGAGAGCCCTTCAAACAAAAGCTGTTCTTTCATGAGGTCTCCACAGTCACGTTTACATAATCCAGCACCGTTTCCTTTTATCAGAACTGGGTGTTTGCAGCTCCCTGGCTGCACACACTGCTGATTCCACCCAGTAAATGAAAGTGAAGGGAAAGGCCTGACTGGCTGGGGAGGAACGCAGCACCTTTGGAAAAGCTGTGGGTTAATTCATAATTTCCTTTCCAAACCTGCCATTTGAAGCAGGAATTAACTTCCTTAAGAGAACTTCAGCTCTGAAACGCGGATAATTCCCGCACTTGTGCTGCTGGGGCAAAGGAAAGCTCAGTGGGAATGAAGCAGCTTGAGCAGGAATTCATAACAGCTCTCATTCTTTGCCTGTCCCGTGTCAACGAACGCTCACTAAACTCTGATTGATTTATCAGGTTTTACCAGTTGGTTTTGTAACCAAATACTTCCTTCTGCTGGCATTAACCGAGAACTGCATTCGAAATCCGAACCATCCCAGGGCTATGGAAGGAAGTGATTTCCCCTCTTTTATTTTCATTTATTTCTGGATTAGGGCATCATCTCGGTTTATTGCTGCTGTCTGAACAGAAATCCTCTCAGCAGCTGCTCTTCCAGGTGCACCCCACGCCCAAACCCACCTGTGACGCAGGTGACTTCCTAAAATTAGAACATGACGCCACGTTGAAAGCTAAAAGGAGAATTTGGGCAATGTTTCCTGTGAGTGGCTGCCCAAACAAAAACTTTTGGCTGTCAAAGGGCAGAAATATGCAGACAAGTCTCTGATTTTGGCCCAAAGTCATGCCCTGAGTGACCCCAACATCCCTTGGTCTGCACGGGGGAATCCAGAGCCTGCAACTGAGAGCTGAACCAATTCCACAGCCCGGGGAGAGTTTCTGAGGAGTAACCAGACACAGATAATGCACCACAGGGGAGAAGTTTCCAGAAAATCATGTGAAATCTCCCTGGTTTAAGGGGTATGAACACATTTCAGATGGCACTGGGAGAGGAGAGAAAACACTTCTGAAGGAAGACGACGTTCACAGAATCTCAGAATGGGTTGGGTTGGAAGAAACCTTAAAGTTCATCTCATTCCACCCCCTGCCATGGACACTAGAAGGATGATGATCTGCCCCCAAATAAACTGTTTCAAATGCTCAATAAAACAAAAGAATCAGCTGATTGCTATTAATAAATCCATAAATTCCCTCACCTGCCACAGTGCTGTGCAGCAAGGCCGGGATGTCCACCCCAGAGGTGTCCCCGGAGCTCGGTGGCCTCTTGCACTCAGCGGGTCTGGGGCCAAGGAATGAGGGGGTCCCTGCAGGATCCCCTGTGTCCCCCGTGCCAGGTGCCACCAGACCTGTCAGTGGCCAAAGGGCGGCTGCAGAAGGGCCCCAAGTTCTGCTCCTCCTGCGCTGGAGACCCCGGGCTCCGGCACCGACGGAGATGTGCAGGGCTGGAAGGGGAGAAGATCCTTCAGCGTCGGGGGCTGCAACAGGGGAAGGCTGTGGAGGGTCCCCTTTGTCACCCTCGTCACGGGGGGACGGCGATGTGTGTGCCCTCTGTGCCATGGGGGGCTTTGGGCCGCGGCCCGAGGGCTCTGCGGGCACCAGTGATGGGTTGAGGAGCTGTTGGGCCAACTCATCCACGGTGCTTTGCCCAAGCAGGGCGGAGCTGGGCACAAATCTGTCACCCAGGGCTATCCCTGTGCCCGTTCCAGACCCGCAGTTCCCGTGTGACGCTGTCCCAAGCCCCAGCAAAGGGTGTTTGGGCTCTGGCAGCTTTGCCCTGATTGCTGCCAGGTTCTTCGTGCCGAGCACCAACCTCCCGAGACCTGCTGGAGAAACAGAGAGGGCTCAAAGCTCAGCAGAAATTAAGAAATTAGGAATCTGAGGAGAAGACTTGCATAATTTTTTTTTTCATTTTTTTTAGTTCATTAATTGATTCGTTTAATTAATTACAAAGGGTGCTGGGCACTGCCCAGGCTCCCCAGGGAATGGTCCCGGCCCCGAGGCTGCCAGAGCTCCAGGAGCGTTTGGGCAGCGCTGCCAGGGATGCCCAGGGTGGGGTTGTTGGGGTGTCTGTGCAGGGGCAGGGGTTGGACTGGTGATCTCTGAGGGTCCTTCCCAGCTCAGGATGTTCTGGGATTCTCTGGGATTTTGGAATTTTTGGTGAGATTTAAGCGTGCTGATTTCCTTTTGGGATCTTTCATCTGCACCAGGTCTCCTGATCCATCTGCTCCCAGCACAGCCATTGGGTGCAGCAGGGCCAAGACTGCTCCAGCCAGGGACTGGAATCCCTCTTGCCCAAGGAATCCCCCAGGATCAGGAGGGGGAAGCACAGTGGAGGGAGGGAGAGTCTCCTCCTCAGCCCTGCAGGAGGCAGAGGCTTCTCTGCAATAATTCAAATATTTATAGAATCATAGAAAGAAATGCGTGGGAAGGGACCCTAAAGCTCATCCAGTGCCACCCCCTGCCATGGGCAGGGACACCTTCCACTACCCCAGGTTGCTCCAAGCCCCATCCAACCTGTCTTGATTTAAATTTTTCTTTTGTTTTATAACGTCATGTAAAGAGTTTCTCTTTCTGTTTTGGTTTTTTCTTCCCATTCTGAATTTCCACCTCACGGCTGTTGCTTTAGCCACCAAATTCTAGCACTTTAAGATGTCAGATATTGGTAGAACCTTTATGTGAGGGGAATTTGGGGGGTTTGGGGCTTTAAAAATGCAATGAAACCTTTTTTCTAGGAGTTATTTCCTACACCACAGTAATTTTTATATTCTTGTATTTTGAGACTCAGATGCAGTTTTACCCCCGAGTGCTGAAGCATCAGGACAGGTTTCTGTGGGGGGAAATTTCAGGCACATTTTTTCCCTTGTGCTCAACTCTCAAACATCAGACATTTGCAGGCAGGGGTAAAGAAATCACTGCAGATGATGGGTTTGGGGTTTGTGCTTATCCAAAGAATGGAATTTGGGCACAATCCCAGCAAGTGTTAAAAAATTCTCTCCCTGAACTCTTCCTAGAAAAAACTTGAGCCTTACTGCTGCCTGATCCAGGCAGATTCACAGAATCCTGGGATGGTTTGGGCTGGAAGGGACCTTAAAGCCCATCCAGTGCCACCCCTGCCATGGGCAGGGACACCTCCCACTGTCCCAGGGCGCTCCCAGCCCCAATGTCCAGCCTGGCCTTGGGCACTGCCAGGGATCCAGGGGCAGCCACAGCTGCTCTGGGCACCCTGTGCCAGGGCCTGCCCACCCTCCCAGGGAACAATTCCTTCCCAATATCTCACCTAAATTTCCCTTTTTTTCAGTTTGAAAGAGATCTGAAGGATTCAGGTCTCCTTCCTTGGGTACCCAGAGGGAAAAACAGCAAGGCCAAGTTCCAGTTCCAAAGGATCCAGTGCGTGTGTGGCTGTGTCAGTCCCCACCTGTTCAGCTTCCTGCCTGTCCCCTTTTACAGCTTTAAAAACCTCCCCTCCCACCTCGGGGAATATGCTCAAGTATTACCTATTTGGGATTTTTTTTTCTCTATTTTTCACCCCCAAAATAATCCACAATGGCTATAAAGTGTTCCATTACCTTCTGCCTTGACTTCCTGCCTCTGCCCTGTGTGCACGTGCAGGTACAGATATTTTTCAAGAATTTTTGAGTGCACCCTGCCACTATTAATCCCAGCTTCAAAATATTTAGGGGGAGATTTGACACATAAACACACATCCATAATTCCCTTTAAAAAAGTCTTCACCTCCCGCCTCCATTTAAATTTCACAGTTTCCCTGGAGCATTCCATGAAATAATTACCACCAGGTCCATCCTACCTGTTGTTGTGCACGTGCTGAAATAAAATGCCAGGAATACGAATATATTCGGTGTCAAATACTGCCCAGAGCAACGTTTCCAAGCCATGTTGTTGCCTTGAGACTCCTTGAGATTGCTCTGAGCTCCTCACAACTCTGCTCCCTCTGCAAGCAAATTCCAAATGTTATGGAAGTCACTCAGGTAATGCAGGCTGGGGTTGGTTGGCTGAGCAGCTGACACACCTTAAACCCTCCTTAGTTTAGGAAGTTGTTGTTACTGGGCCAAACTGGGGGCCCAGTGGGCTGAACTACAGGCACAGCAATGCACTTTGGGCTGGGAATCCATTCCAAACCCTCAGGAGCGCCCACGTCGCCTGGATAAGGCTTTGTTTGGGAGAATTTCGGGTGTAAAAATGGGGCTGTGGCAACGCTAATGGGAAAGCATTTGGATTTTGAATCAGTCAATAAATAACGGGGTTAACGGGAGGAATTTGGGGCAACAACAGCAGCATTGCCATTAGTGACCATGAGGAAATGTGTTGGTGACACAAAATGACTGTGAGAGGAGAACCAGGAGAACTCAGGGGGTCCCTCCCCCCAGAAACCTCTCCCAGAGCACATGGAGATGATCTGGCTTTGCAGGAGCAATCCCTCACGCCACTTTTTCCTCAAATAAATGAAATTGCTAATGAAAAAAAAAATTATTCCTGTGTGATTTTGTGATTAAAATCCAACTCAAACAGACTTGGGGAGGGAATGTGCTGGCCCGGGGGTCCTGGGGGAGATTGGGATGCTCATCACCTCCTCTCCTGCTCCGTTCTGACCCCAGGGGGGTGAACTGGGATGAGTTCCACAACAGGAGCCACTTTTCCTCCAGTTGATGTCCAGCCTTGCAATGAACCCACTGGGCTGTGACTCCCTCTGGTCCTGCTCCAGGGGATGTTCAGGTGCCTGAATGTCCCAGCAGTGCCTGGAGATGTTCAAATGTGTCCTTTGGGGACCACAGTGAGCTCACTGATCTCATTTCATACCCAAGTGACGCCACTAAACACAAACTTTAAACCTGAGCATGTCCCTGCTGCCCCAATTAGGCAGAGATTGTGCAACCGCAGCTTTTTCAGAGAGAAGAAATTAAATTACAAGTGGGAAATGCTCAGTGTTTGTCTGCAGAGAGAAACATGCATCTCCTAGGTTATCATGGAGTAGTTTGGGTGGGAAGGGACATCAAAGCCACCCAGTTCCACCCCCACCAAGCACCTCCCACCCTCCCAGGGTGCTCCAAGCCCCGACCAACCTGGCCTTGGACACTTCCAGGGATGCAGGGGCAGCCACAGCTGCTCTCTGCCAGTCCTTCAGCACCTCACAGCCAACAGTTCCTTCCCCATATCCCATCTAAATCTCCCCTTCTCCGCCTTAAATCCTTTCCCTATCAAGTTGATCTAATATTTAATATTTGACATGGGAAAGATTTGGTGCCTGGAGCTTGCTGGGTGCCAGCCTGGGCTGTTCTCTGGGCACAGCCTGGCTTTGTCCCTGTGTCCCTGCCCGGTGCCAAACCAAACGGGGTCTCACCTCGCACCTCCTGCGGGCCACTAGAGGCCATCCTAAACCTCAGGAAACAGCAAAACATGCGGGAGTAAAAGGCAACATCAATCGTAAAAGATTAATCGGAGTTCAGGTATTTTTAAAGCTGAGCCAGCAGTTTATTTCGGGACTGGGTGTTCTGTGCTTGCACCCTCATGAGTTTGGTGTGGGTTTTCCTGCTGGATTTGCTGCTGAAGGAGCAGCTCTGCTGCAAGGAGAGGCTGAGGGGGTTGGGATTGTTCAGCCTGGAGAAGAGAAGCTTTGGGGTGACCTCATTGTGGCCTTCCAGTGCCTGAAGGCAGCCTGCAGGAAAGATGGAAAGAGAGGGAGAGAGAGAGAGAGAGAGAGACTGTTTGAAAGGGCCTGGAGGGACAGGACCCAGGGAATGGCTTCCCACTGCCACAGGGCAGGGATGGATGGGATCCTGGGAAGGAATTGTTCCCTGGGAGGGTGGGCAGGCCCTGGCACAGGGTGCCCAGAGCAGCTGTGGCTGCCCCTGGATCCCTGGCAGTGCCCAAGGCCAGGCTGGACGGGGCTGAGAGCAGCCTGGGACAGTGGGAGATGCCCCTGCCCTGCATTGCTCCAACCTGGGCTCCCTTTACTGGGATAATTCAACAGCACCTCAGTTCCACCTGGTATTGTCATTTCACAGCTGAGCATTGAAAACCTTCCCCTCTGAGCATTCCCTTCTGTCTCTCTGTTTAACTACAGATTAAATTCCATATTAAATCCATTCCTTCTCGTGGAGGCTGCCAAGGGGCAAAGACTGAGGTCACACAGAGCACTTCGGGGCGTGAGGGAGGAGAGGGGAAAGCCAACAAGGTACAGAGCTCCCAGGTCTTCCCTCCTTAGCAACATGGAAACACAAAAGCCTTTGTGGGAGGAGAGCAGGGAGAGGTCGGCCCTTGTCACCACGCAGCAGGAAAACACAAAGTGTTGGGGCTTTGTTGGAGCAGCTCAGAGTGAAAGGGGCAAACATTTACCAGAAGGAAAAAACAACAAGGAACAGAGGCTCAATCAGCTGTGCTGGGCTTTATAATGAGGATTTGTGGTATATTTTACATCCAGGTTTTACAGGTTTAACTAAAAATGGTCACCACAATGTGAGAAGGATCCAAAGCTGTTGCAGAGTGTCCAAAGGAGGGACACGGAGCTGGGGAAGGGGCTGAGGAGCGGCTGAGGGCACTTGGCTCGTTCAGCCGGAGCAGAGGAGGCTGAGGGGAGGCTCCTCGGGGGCTGCAGCTCCTCCCGAGGGGAGGCGGAGGGGCAGGGGCTGAGCTCTGCTCTGGGCCAGGGCCAGGAGCCCAGGGAACGGCTGGAGCTGTGTCAGGGCTTGGGATGGAGCTCAGGGAAAGGTTCTTCCCCCAGAGGGTGCTGGGCACTGCCCAGGCTCCCCAGGGAATGGTCCCGGCCCCGAGGCTGCCAGAGCTCCAGGAGCGTTTGGGCAGCGCTGCCAGGGATGCCCAGGGTGGGGTTGTTGGGGTGTCTGTGCAGGGCCAGGGGCTGGGCTGGTGATCCCTGTGGGTCCCTCCCAGCTCAGGATATTCCATGGTTCCATGATTCTATGAAAATTCAAGGGACCTGGCAAACCCCATGTTCAGCTTGTGAAACCAGAGCTTGGTTCTTGTTCTCCCAAAGCCCAGCTGGTGCCGTGGCAGATCCAGGTCAGCTGGGGATGAGGCAAAGCACAGCCCTGGTGACCATCCCTGTGCCAAAGCCCAGCCTTGAGCATGCCAGTATTTTAATTCAGTGAGGCTTCAATCCCTCCCTAATTAAACACCTAAACATCGTTCAAGTGCTCTACTGAAGATACTGTTTAAAACTAGGATCCTAGTGGTGATTTTATAATTAATTAGGACCATATGATCATAGAATGGCCTGGGCTGGCAGGGATATTAAAGTTCCACCCCCTGCCATGGCAGGGACACCTCCCACTGTCCCAGGCTGCTCCCAGCCCCGTCCAGCCTGGCCTTGGGCACTGCCAGGGATCCAGGGGCAGCCACAGCTGCTCTGGGCACCCTGTGCCAGGGCCTGCCCACCCTCCCAGGGAACAATTCCTGCCCAATATCCCATCCAGCCCTGCCCTCTGGCAGTGGAAGCCATTCCCTGTGTCCTGGCACTCCAGACCCTTGTCCCAAGTTCCTCTCTGTGTTTCTTGTAGCTCCCTGTAGGCACTGGGAGGCTACAATTGGGTCACCCCAGAGCTTCTCTTCTCCAGGCTGAACATTCTCATTTCTCCCAAACTTTCCTCACAGCCGAGCTGCTCCATCCCTCTGAACATCCTGGTGGCCTCCTCTGGATTTGCTCCAATTAAGCAGAAGTGAGAAACTCAGAGAGCAGTGACAATTCCCACAGTGGGGGAGTTCCCCTCAGTGTATCCAACCCGGTGATTCCTTCACTCACAGAAAACAGACGGTCCGATTTGATCAGAAAAAACTCTTCATTCCACTCAACTCCTGTAGTACGGAGCTGGTGGGATGAATTAGAGCTGTAAATACCACCCTGAGCCTGACTCTGCACAGCCCCTGCAGGCACAGAGCCAAGGGACAGATTGGGTGACACACGCTGCCGTTGAACAGGCTGATTTTCACACCACCCCCTGCAACCAGCTCCATGTTGGAAGGGGGTTTTTTTCCAGCATTTTGTGGAATAAATAAAGGTCTGAGTGAATTTGTTTGGAGAAAAATATAATGGGGGGAGCAAAGGTTTGTTTACTTGAAGAACCTCAATGGAAAATACAGCATTTGTGGGGGAGGTTGGGTCATTGTGCCATCTTCAATTCTTAAATCTTTAATTCTTTTTGTTCATTTCATATCAAAACATCTCTCATAGGGAGGCTTCTCCCCGCCAGCAGTTTTGCTCCTGATTGAATCATTACCCTTGACATCTTTTGTGTAGAACACTAAATTAATCTTTTTGCCATCATCTGGAATAATTAAAGTAAGGACACTTTGTCTAATGAGTTGTAACAGCACAGTTCAAAGGGAGCCTTTCTTTTGTGACATCACTGAATTAGCTGGATCCATCCAGTCTGTTCCAATGAAATATAACATGCCAGCTTGGAGGAGCTGATAGATCCCAGGGCTATTCCACACCTGACAAAGACACAGAGGAAACTTCAGCTCTGCTCTGCAGTTTACAAGAAGGGATCCCTCAGCTGATGAGGTCGGTTTTGGGAGGTTCACCAAGGCCATGAGCCACGTCCTGGCCTTGGGTCACACCAGCCCCCTGCAGCTCCAGGCTGGGGGAAGAGGGGCTGGAAAGCTGGAAAATGTCCTGGGAGAGCTGGTGACAGCGACTCAACTTGAGCCAGGTGGTCAGGAAGGCCAATGGTACCTGAAAGAACTGAGTTCAAAGGAGCAGAGTGTCCCTAATGTGGGAATGATCCAAGAAAGAAGCAGGAAATGTCTTAAAGGACTCTCAGCAGTTTCTTGGCATTATTTACCCAGGGGATAAAAGCACCATCAAAGGATGTTTGTTCCTCTCTGGTTGAACATCAATCTGCCTTGTATCACATTACTCTGACACTTTGCTCACACAAACAGGAATCAGTCCAAGCAAATCTCTGCCCCGAGAGCTCCCAACTGCATTCCTGCTGTTTCAGAGAGCAAAGATTGAGAAAAAGCTGGAGATAAAACCTCCCATTTCTGTATTAGGGGGAAGTTTGGCTTCTTATATGTACTTAATTTGAAATTAGCCCTGATGAGGCCAGGGCACGATGCTGGGTGTTTGTCCTGCTGACTGAAAAAGTAGAACCCAAAACCTGCAAGGAAGGCAATTCCCCTTCAGCTTAAATCCACTTTCAATATCAAGAAAGTTGTGGGGTTTTTTAATATCTGGAATCAAAGGACAGGATTTACTGATTTTTTTTTTCCTTAGTTTGAAGGAAATCTGTGGATTGCACAGCTCTTAGTCTCACTGCCATCTGAAACAATTGGTCAGTTCTGCAAACAAAACTAAATATTTCTACAAGGAAAAGTTTGTGTTGGCCCCGTGTGGCCCTTCAGGGATGGAAAGGACCCATCAGGAAACGGCGACGTTCTAAACTCAAATATTTGTCTTGCCTTAAGCCTCCAGTGAATCTTGTCATGACATCTTTGTTCTGGCTGAGATTTCAGGATGGGGAGGCCCCCAAGAAGGAGCTGCTCCTGCAGATTTTGAAATGAAGGAGAAGGAATCCATCTCCACGCTGCTGATAATGAATTATCTGAGGCTTTTCTTGCCTCAGCCAAGGGCCAGCTCAGCAGAGACCCCCCAGCTGTGCTGGGAAATGCAGGTGGACAGAAGAAATCCACAGCCCTTTCCAACCAATTAAATCCTGGAGGTCAGCAGGGAAAGAATCCAAAATCAAGACGAGTCGTGTTGATATCACCAGCTCAGCAATGCAGATAAATGATGATATTTTACTCGAGCATATCTAGAGCCAGTAAGGACCAATTTAGCTGGAGGCAAAGACTGTTCCTGGAACTCCTGTGGGCCATGGCTGTGCACACATGGATGTGCTTCCCAGGGTCTGTGCCTCTGACTGTGCTCATTCCTTTCCTTTCCCAGTACATTCCGTGCTGGGATCAGCTCTGCAGTGAGGAGAAGTATTTAAAACCTCCCTGCAGTGTGAAATTCCTACACAAATATAGAATTATTGCACAGGGAGCGAACGTGAATAATAATGGCAGTGGTGCAGATACAAGGAATGCACCTGCTGCCCTTCTCTCTTGGGAGAAGATCCAAATTTTCCTATGGAGTTTGGGATATTTTGGAGAGGAACAAAACAGCTTTGATTCTGTCCCTCTGCTCTGCTCTGGTGAATCCCCACTTGGAGCACCAGGGCCAGCTCTTTGTTCCCCAACAGAGGAGGAACAGGGACTTGCTGGAGAGAGTCCAGAGGACGCCACGGAGAGGACTGGAGTGATGGAGCACCTGGCTATAGGGAAACACTGAGGGAATTGGGATTGTCCAGCCTGGAGAGGAGAAGGCTCCAGGGAGAGCTCAGAGCCCCTTGCAGGGCCTAAAGGGGCTCCAGGAGAGCTGGAGAGGGACTGGGGACAAGGGCTGGAGAGACAGGACACAGGGAATGGCTTCTCACTGCCAGAGGGCAGGGCTGGATGGGATATTGGGAAGGAATTGTTCCCTGGGAGGGTGGGCAGGCCCTGGCACAGGGTGCCCAAAGCAGCTGTGGCTGCCCCTGGATCCCTGGCAGTGCCCAAGGCCAGGCTGGACAGGGCTGGGAGCAGCCTGGGACAGTGGGAGGTGTCCCGGCCATGGCAGGGGTGCCACTGGATGATCTCTAAGTTCCTTTCCAATCCAAACCGTTCTGGGATGTTCCTCAAACAAGTGGATGAGCCCACGTCTCTCAGTGCTGGGGCAAATGAGCACTGGGCTGTTCGTGAAGAGAAGGGGAATAAATGCAGGAGGGCAGGAATTGCCCATGGAACAGGCCAGGATTGCCCATGGAACAGGCTGAGATTGCCCATGGAACAGGCTGGGATTTCCCATGGAACAGGCTGGGATTTCCCATGGAACAGGCTGGGATTGCCCATGGAACAGGCTGGGATTGCCATGGAACAGGCCGGGATTGCCCATGGAACAGGCTGGGATTGCCCATGGAACAGGCTGGGACTGCCCATGGAACAGGCCGGGATTGCCCATGGAACAGGCCGGGATTGCCATGGAACAGGCTGGGACTGCCATGGAACAGGCCGGGATTGCCATGGAACAGGCAATCCCATGGATCCAGTTCCCATGGAACACGCCAGGGCTCCAGGATCTCGCTCCTGTGCCGCCGCAGCTCCCCTGTGCTGGGGCTGCAGCGGCGGCGTTGGCAGAGCAGCCCAGGAGAGGGACCGGCTCTGCCTCTCTCAGCAGCGCAGGATTTGGCACAGCCCCAAAACGGTGGAATTCTCTTCCTTAATGCTCCACTGACCATCCCGAGGCCAGGGGAGTTACGTGATCAATTCACAGCCAATTATGAAGAGATTTAATGGCAAAGGAGCCTCCAGAAGGATTAGGAATCTTTTGTTACCTGGCTTCTTACTGAGCTCTGGTTCTGGGCTTAGGCGAACTCATTCCAGGTGGAACAGCTCTGGGGAAAGCAAGCCAGAGGCCAGCAGGCTTGGCTGGCTGGGAATTGTCCTTTCTTTTTGTCAGTGGATCCCTCCCTTTCCTTGGAGGGATAAATTAATTTCAAAAAGAACTGCAGCATCCCTTTGGTTTCCTTTCTCACCTAAAATCTCCAGCTGGATCATCTCGGTTCCCCCAGCATCCTTGAGGAGAAAATACCCCAAATTCCCATATATGATCCTCCTGGACATCATGGATGTGGCAGCAGAACTGCACAAATCCGTCGGGATTGACACCCAGAAAACATTCCTGCAGCGTGAGGGGGAGGAGATGTCTGAGGGAATTTCTTGGAAATGTCACCGAAAGCAAAGGACCTTCAAGGCTCCTCCAGCACTGCTCCAGGTCCCAGAAATGCTGTCAAGGATTCCCAGCATGGATCTGGGGACCTTTCTGGATTCACATCTCCATACCTCTGGGAAACGGGGAAAAGCCATTCCAGTGAAGTATCGCAGACCTGTGGGCTGAGGGGCTCCGGTTTCCACACTATTTGACTAGAAAATTATTATATTCTGAGTTGTTTCAGTCCCAGAGGGTCACTTTGACATAGAGAATAATGAAATAAATCCCTTACTGGGATTCTCATCTCTCCCAAACATCCCTGAAAATTATCCTAAAGCTTCCCAAAAGCACACTTCCATGTCTTCAGAGGATGCACTGGAAGGACTGAAGTTTTAGGACTGAAGTTTGACGATTTTAGGCAGAAAGTGCATTAATTTTCTCTTTGAGAAGCTTCTTTTTACAGACAAAAAGCAGTAAAACAGTGAGACAATGGTCTTCCAGAAGAAAGAGAGTGGTGATGTCGAGTGTTGATGCATGATGACGGCTCCCACACATAAATATATTTTCTCTAAGAGCCTTTACAGCCTTTATTTCACACTAATTACAACAACGAGGATTTTAATAATCTGCTACTCTGATGGCAACCTTGAAATTGCCATTTGCAACCCTGACTTCAAACAGCATTTGGTAAAAAGCTTCTCCTTGATATTTCCATCCAAATGTGGGCAACATTTTAGCAAAAACATCTGACCAAAATATAAATATTTCTTTAACCTTTCCCCTCGGGACCTCTGCAAACATTACAATTATCACCAAACCTTCACAAGTTTACTTCTAAATGCTTAAAAGGAATTACAGGTGGGAATATTGTTCAAGGCTGAAAGGTTTTAGAGGTAAATTGTTCCTTGATTAAAACCCTGAAGTGCTCCTTTTTTGGGGAGCATTTATTCACACATAGATCAGCCCATCACAACACCCTGAAGCTTTCCCCACATCTTTATATGTAAATTACTATTTTCTGGCCACTTACTGACAGTGGGATTTTGAAGATTAATTGTTCCTATGCTAATTTTAGAATTATTTTAAACTCCTCTATCAGAAAAGCAGCTACAGTGAAACTGTGCAGAGTTGCCTTCAATAGGGATTATTTGCAGGTAACAAATATCTAGAAAATAAATTCTTGATTTACTGGGTTTTTTAAATGCACGTGGACAAAAACCTGGAGAAATCATTACACAGGAAAGCGCTGGGAAAAGAAAAATAATTTGATTGTATAATATTGAAAAAGATTTGATTGCCAGTCTGACTAATTAATGGATTAAAGGAAATCATTGAGATAAATCCATTTTTTTACCTGCTCTGTGAACCTTGATTGGAAGTAGCAGCACCAGCATCCAGAAATGGCTCCCGAGATCCTGTTTTCCCCGGGCCATTCCAAGGGCAGGAATGATGTTGTTGCTGGATGTGGGAGAACACAAAAGTCTCGGGTCTCTGGTTCAGCAGCACCTGCCCAGGAACACAAAAGGATCTCAGATTTGCATTTGTAAAGCGAAAATAATCCCAGGAGTTCTCCAAACCGCAGATTGGAAGGGTGAGGCGGGGGTGGGATGGGCCTAGAACCAGAAAACAGGAGAGAATCACAGAATTCCAGAACCATTTAGGTTGGAAGAGCCCTCCAAGGTCATCGGGTCCAAGCTGTGTCCCATCCCCACCTTGTCCCCAGCCCAGAGCACCGAGTGCCACATCCACAAATTCCTTGGGCACCTCCAGGGATGGGGAGTCCAATCCGCCCTGGGCAGCTCTTTCCAAGGCCTGACCACCCTTCCATGGGGAAATTCCTCCTGATGTCCAGTCTGGGCCTCCCCTGGCCCAGCCTGTGGCTGTTTCCTCCATCCTGTCCCTTTTCCCTGGGAGCAGAAGTTTTTGGTGGCCGAGCTGTGCCCCGGGAGGTTCCCAGCCCGGCGGGGTCAGTGTGAGCCGAGGCTCTGCACTGTCTCCCCCAGGGCCTGCTGGATGAGGCCTTTCCCTCCTTCCAGCCTGGAAATAACACAGCTAAATAAATCCTAGGCCTGATTTCGAGTCCAAAGGGTTTTTCTGAAAGAAAATGGCACAAATGCCTGGAGTTCCATGGGATCACAATCCCACAGAGGAGATGATGTTTTTTCCAGGTGTGTTTCCACCCCTCTTTGTAGAAAGGCCCAGCCTCGCCCCAGGCAATGGACTTGGATGTGTGAGCACCATGTGGTCCTGGAGGTCTGGAACCTAAACCCTGACCTAAAATCTTTCACTGAAACCCATGACTCAAGCCCAGCTCAGCCTCTTGGTTTTCCAAGTGTTGGCTCTCTCCCTGCTGCATCACACTGGAACAGGCCTCAGGCTGTGCCAGGGAGGGTTCAGGCTGGATATCAAGAGAAATTTCTTCAGTGAAAGAGTGGTCAGGCATTGGAATGGGCTGTCCAGGGAAGTAGTGGAGTCACCATCTCAGGAAGAGCTCAAAAAACAAGCAGATGTGGCACTTGGGGACATGGTTTAGTGGGAACGGGGGGATTCGGTCAAAGGTTGGATTTGATGACCTTGGAGGTCTTTTCCAACCTCAGCGGTTCTGTGATTCTGTGAAACCCAGCCCAAGACCCCTCCGTATTTTACAAATACTGAAAGTCAAGGTCTGCTCTGCCCGTGGTGATTTCAAATCAAAGGATTGAGACAGGAATAAGGAGGGGAAAGTTTGGGAAGACAAATGGCAAGAGAAGGAGAGAGCAGACAGGGAGATGTTGCAGCTCAGAGCACAGAGCGAAGAGCAACCCCTGAGGCATGAAGTTCTACTGGATGCTCCTGCCTTGGGGTGTGGTGAGGAGCTGAGTGAAGGTCAAGCGTTCAGGGATGTGCGTGGATCCTGCACACCCGCATTTCTGGCATTGCTTTCCTTCCAAAGGCTCTTCTCTCGGGGTAATTAGCGCCTCCTGACTGGGGCTTCGCTCTGGAAGGTTGGGGGGTGTTTTCTTCCGAGGGATTCCCTTGATGGGACCTCCTGTAAGGAACTCCAGGGATGCATTAGCACGTAGTTATCTAAATTGTGAGTGTGTTATCAGGCCCCGGCAGAGGATCCGCGGGGGTTTTGTTTATAACACGCTCAGACAGGCCCTGCCTCAGCATAAATTAAAGGTAAAGCAGATTCCTCTTCCTGCTCCCAGCTCTTACCTGCTCCAGCAGGGGATATTCCCTGCAGGAAGAGGGAAATCTGTCTTCCCTTTTCCTCTCCATCAGCAGGAACAGCTCCAGATTTCACGGAGGGGCTCCAAGCAGGAGGGAGGGAGCAGAACTGTGTTGGTGTCATTGCCCCCGTGGTTTATGGCCTGGTTTTTAGGCTCCTGCATCTCCCTGCAGACATCCCCGAGCAGTCTGATCCCTGCAGCCCATTTGTCTCTCTCCAGCCCAGAAATTCCTGCTGAAATGATGCTGCAGGTGATGTAATGTTAACGTAAATTATCTCCAACCCAAATTCCCTCCTTGGCTGAGCAGGAAAGAGCACGAACTGCAGAATTTTGGCCTCTGTGTGACACAAACCTGTGCTGAGCTGTTTGAGGAAGGACAAATTCAGTGATCCCAGCACAGCACTGAGCCCCTGCCCACACCAGATCACTCTCAGTGTGAGAGGAGTGAGAGGCCAACCTTGCAAGGAATGAGAGATAACAGCAAAAACCCTTGGAGAAGGAGCAACACCAGGGTTCATGAGGCTGTGAGTCACAGGAGAGTCTGTGTGTCTGCCAGAGGGCTGAGGGGAACCAGATCATTATTGATGACCCAAAGTTTCATAACATTCATTCTTTCTAAAACCTCTTTTGCCACCTTCAAGGGATTAATCACCACAAAGGCCTGGGAAAGCTGAGTTGGTGTTTTTCCAGATGTTGAGGAATAGAAAGGATGCCCCTGGATCTCTGGAAGGGTCCAAGGCCAGGTTAGACGGGGCTTGGAGCAACCTGGGATGGTGGAAGATGTCCCTGCCCACAGCAGGGGGTGGATTGAGATGAGCTTTAAGGTCCCTTCCAATCCAAACAGTTCTGTGACTTTATAAAGGGAAAAGGATCTTTTTTCCAGGTTAGGCCTGGCAGGAGGACACTGAGGGTAGGAATGTCCTGTGGAGCTTTGGCACCCCCAGCCTCATGGAGCTGTTCACTCATTCCTTCCCTGGCTGAAGAGATCTCAGGTGAGTTGATGACTTTCCTCTTCAATGTGTCACCTGGGCCACGCCTTTCTTAGCATCCCAAAATATTCTGAGCTGGAAGGGACCCACAGGGATCACCAGCCCAGCCCCTGGCCCTGCACACACACCCCAACAATCCCACCCTGGGCATCCCTGGCAGCGCTGCCCAAACGCTCCTGGAGCTCTGGCAGCCTCGGGGCCGGGACCATTCCCTGGGGAGCCTGGGCAGTGCCCAGCACCCTCGGGGGGAAGAACCTTTCCCTGAGCTCCATCCCAAGCCCTGAGACAGCCCCAGCCGTTCCCTGGGCTCCTGTCACTGTTTTCCAGAGTTCTTCCACGTGCAGCTCTTTTCCCGGCCATGGAAGAGCCGTGATCCTGCTTCTGCTGATGGATCCCTCGGTGCTGGGAAGCCTCACCTGGAGAGGACTGGAGTCCTTCCCTTCTCCGTGACCCTGCTCCTTCAGGGGGCATCCTCTGGAGGTTCCTGCAGGCAGATATTCATGGGAATTAAGTTCTCCCAAGGATTTAACAAACCCCTGCCACTTTAGTGTCTGGAAGCTCCAGACACCTGGTTTAGATAGGAATGAGCTGAGTGAGGTTTTGTCCCCATGCTGCAAAACAGGTGAGTTCAACCAGCACAGAGCAGGGGGGGCTGGAAAGCACAAAAATGAGAGCATTTAATGAACTGAAGTGAGATGAAAATGTCACTGATACTGAGGATTTCTTGGTATGCACCTCTGTTTTCCACCTGTTTAATTAGGGCAGCACGGGCTGGTGCTCCTCAAAAGAGAGCTGTGACTACAAGAACCAGCTCTGTCACACCCGAGGTTCTCAGTAACACAGCAAGGGTTGCTAGTGGAAATATTTAATATTAAAGTGGCCTTTTTTAGGTTTTCTTCCAACAGGGTTCATCCAAGAATGAGCCAGGCCTGATGTGAGCAGGTTGGAATCCTCCACCCCCTCCCCAGGGCATCTTGGACTGGTCAGGGGGAAGAGATTTTCATTCCCAGCCATTCCCAGGTCCAGCCAGCTCAGAGCTCCTCTGACGTGGTCAAACCTTCTTTGGGGATTACTAAATTATGGAATATTTGCGGTGAACATCTCCCGCCTGACCCCAAGGAGTGTTTGTACCTTCACTGAGAGCAAAGCCAAGGCAAAGGGATTGGGAATGGCCAAATGGGATCAGCCAGGAACGAGTCAACCCAGAGTCCTTGTGTAGCTGACCAGGATTTTCTACATTTTCCACTGAAAAAAAAAAACTGCTTTGCCGAAATCCAGGCTTTCAGCAGGATTGTGTTGGGTTCTGCCCTTTATATTCTGCATGCAAAGTCAAACATGCAAATAAGGCTGAAATGTTCCATTTTCCCATGACAAGAACTTCACATTTCCACTTTTCCTTTCAAAATAATTCTTGCCATGAAAATTATTGCCTGATGTAACAAAGCACAATAAGGACATCAAGGAAGGCTGTCAAAATGACAACAGAATAACTTGGAGAAACTTTTTAAACACCACATTCCGTGCTGAATTTTTAAATATGACATTTCGCTCCACACCAGAATGAAAATTGAGTTTGAAATTACAGAGAAAAAAAAAAAAAGAAAGAGGCATTTCAGTTCCCACGTAGGTGTAGCCTTAATGCATCAAACATTTCAAACCCCAAACTCTGATGGGGTGGCACCAGGTATTCAAAAACAATTTCTGAAAGCTCTAAAATATCACGGAGAAAGTATCAGATAGATATTTTTAAAACCTTTTAAAACCCTGAAAACTTTCTGCATTAAAAACTAGAGAATATTTGGCTTTTTTAAGGACAATACTGGCTTTTTTAAAGGACAAATGTCCTTACAGAAGTCCCCAGCAATGTCCTGATCTGAGACTGCAAGTCCCCTTCCCCTGCTTGAAGCTCAGTTTCACTGAGAGTGAACTGAAGAGGTTTTTAAGCTCAGATAATATTTAAACTCATGACTTCATCTCTTAAAGGCGTCACTCCACAGCCTTGGGAAGAGGCAAAGGGAGGGGCTCCTGTGCAAGGCTGGTTTCCAGCAATACCCAGATGGAAACCTTTAATTTGCATTTTTCTGCTCCGTGTTAATTTCTCTTTATATGAACAACAGAAATGTATAAATACGTGGAATGTATAAATACATGGAAATTGAATCAACTTAAAATATCGCAGTGTAAAATGTCTGTAAATGTTTCTAAATATTGAAACAAAGTTTGTTTTACCAGAGACAGGAAGAGTTTCTTCGGGGGCTCAAAGCTGGGAGAGCTGGGGGTGCTCACCTGGAGAGGAGAAGGCTCCAGGGAGAGCTCAGAGCCCCTTGCAGGGCCTAAAGGGGCTCCAGGAGAGCTGGAGAGGGACTGGGGACAAGGGCTGGAGGGACAGGACACAGGGAATGGCTTCCACTGCCAGAGGGCAGGGCTGGATGGGATATTGGGAAGGAATTGTTCCCTGGGAGGGTGGGCAGGCCCTGGCACAGGGGGCCCAGAGCAGCTGTGGCTGCCCCTGGATCCCTGGCAGTGCCCAAGGCCAGGCTGGACGGGGCTGGGAGCAGCCTGGGACAGTGGGAGGTGTCCCTGCCCGTGGAACAAGATGAGTTTTAAGGTCCCTCCCGACCCAAACCATTCCATGATTCTGTAAAACCTGGATGAGACTCGAGGTTTCTCCTCCGCAGCCTCACTGCAGGTGTACGCTCAGGAAGAACCCCCTGTGCCCCCAGGACACCCAAGGTCAGCTTTTTCCAAGATGATCTTCCTTGTTTTAAACTGGAATGCTGAAGCTGCATTGCTGAGGGGGCTTTTCAGTGGCTTGAAAATGAGCAGGATTCCTACAAACCAAAAGAAAAAACCCCAAACAAAATTAAAACAACAGCAGCAAAAGCAAAACAAGACAAAAAAAAATCCCTCAGCAGAAGGGCTTGGGAATACTGTCTGGGAAGGAGAGGGGCTTTTGGAGCCAGGAGATTGGCAGGGAGGAAAATTGATTTTGAAATGTGTTGTCAGGGCAGCTCTGTGATGGTGGGGGTGTGGATTTCTCTGTGAGAAATAAAACCTCTCGTGGTAATTCCTGAGGATTGTGCGGGAACAACAGGGGGAAATCTGCAAACCAGAGGGTTCTTTGGAGAGTTGATTGGGACGAATTGTAACGCTGAGACTTCCTTGTGTGATCCCCACTGTCCCCATCCCTTCAGAGCTCTGGAGCAATCCCAGAATTTTCCCTTTCGCTTTCTGCTCCACCTGAGCTGCCTGGCTTTGGGAACACCCAAATTCCAGAGCTCTCCTGGGATTCAGCTCTGGGCCACGTGGCTCTGGAAGGGAAGCTTAACTTCAACCCCCTCCTGGTGGAAATCCTGAACATTTCCAGGTAGGGCTTGAGGCCATCTGACCTCACTCATGTCCCTGTGGGTGCCACAGCTTTGTTGTGGTCCCCTTGGCTGAGTTGATTCCTTGTGCCACCGGCACTTGCTGGAGCATCCTTTAAATGAAGGTAGATTTGGGGTAGATCTCACTAATTTGCCCTAAATCCAGCCTTAAACTCAATCCTAAAACTCAACATTTAGACTTGGGGGTGAATTTCACTTGCAATGCAGCAAAGGTGTCCCTAAAACCCTGCAGAACCCATGGAATTCCCTCAAGAGGCTTTCAAAGGTTCCCAGACCTGGCTGGCTCTTCCCTCAGGCCCAGCAGTACCTGCAGTTGGAATGTCCCGGATTATCCTGCCAGGATGTAAAAGGAGTAGCTGGAGGCTTGGGAATTACCTGGAACTGCTTGAAATAAGGCTGTGAATGTCAGTCGAATTTTCCTCTCCTTAACTGCTCCATGTGGAGCTGAACTGGCAGCGGGGTGGCAGCAGCCCTGACTTTTTTTTGGTGTTCCAGAGCTTTTCTGGATGTTTCCTGGAGGAAACGTCTTGGTGAGTGGATCCCGCTTTCGGTGGTGTGTTAGGAGTGTGAGCTCTGGCTCAGGAAATAATCCAGGACTGCCGATTCCACAGGAGCTTGTGAGAACTGGCATTATCTGCGCGCGAGGGTCCGTGGGAGGAGGAGGAAACTCTTGCTGGAATCACACAAAGCTCCCGAGCACGAATTACTGAGCTGAACTAATGAGTTTGCCGATCAAAAGAGCCTCATCTGAGTTTTAATGGTGCTCGACATAAAAGGGTTATTTGAATTTATGGCGGTGTCTCTTCATTCTTGTGGCAGAGTAGTTTGGAAGATCATTTTTAAAACATCCCATCCCATTCATTACTGAAGGAAATTCAGTTTTCACCATGAGCAATGGCTTATCTAAAGTTGCAATAGTGTAAGAAGGCTCTTTTCATATGGAAATCCTCCAAGTCTTTAGCATTTCTTCTCTCCCTCTTTGAACTTGATTTACATTTTCCCAACAGAACTGACTGAAAACCCTGTTTCAGATGAGATGGGCTCACCACTAATGGAATGTATGGCTCTATAATATTTTCATCATTACATAAACCCCACATTTAAATATCCTGCTCTTCTGGCCAGAACGCTTTGCTGAGCAGATGCTTCTTAATGAGCTCTTTCCAGTGACACCGAGGGCCATGGAGTTGATTTACAATGCATGAAACCCAGGAATACTTCAAACCGTCCCTCCCCACATGCATCACATTGCACTGACTTTCATCTGCCATCCTATTGCCCAGCTGAGCCTTTTTTCTGTCCTTTCAAAGTTCCTCCAAATCCTCTCACATCAGGGACTATTCAAAACTCTCTCACATCGAAATAATTTTCTCTAAGCCGTAATTTGCTGCCATCCCCCATTCACTCCTCACTAAATCTGTGCAGGAATTCTGCCTCTTGCAAGAGTTGCTGGGCTCTCTTTCCCAGATGAAAGATGCTGCTCATCTCTTTCCATGCTGGAAGTTTGCCTCTAAATTCTACATTTTGGGGTTTTATCTCTTGAAACCTGTTTGGGAGAGCTGGGGGTGCTCACCTGGAGAGGAGAAGGCTCCAGGGAGAGCTCAGAGCCCCTTGCAGGGCCTAAAGGGGCTCCAGGAGAGCTGGAGAGGGACTGGGGACAAGGGCTGGAGGGACAGGACACAGGGAATGGCTCCCACTGGCAGAGGGCAGGGCTGGATGGGATATTGGGAAGGAATTGTTCCCTGTGAGGGTGGGCAGGCCCTGGCACAGGGTGCCCAGAGCAGCTGTGGCTGCCCCTGGATCCCTGGCAGTGCCCAAGGCCAGGCTGGACGGGGCTGGGAGCAGCCTGGGACAGTGGGAGGTGTCCCTGGAATGAGGGGAATGTTGGAATGAGATGATCCTTCAGGTCCCTTCCACCACAAACCATTCCATGGCTCCGCAGTGATTCCGTGACTCATTTGTAATGAGTGAGAGAAGCTTTCACTGTGGAGATCTTTAACCACACAACAGGGACAGCACCACAGCGCTCTCGGCTGAGCAGCTTGGAGCCTCCATCTCCTCACCAGTGGTCCCTGGGATAAAGCAGGGATATAAAAATGCCCATGAGGAGCTGTGGATGGAGCAGATTCCCACCCTGTGTGGAGCACTCGGCTCGTGGTTGCCATGGCCTGTGTTCTTCAGGATTCCTTCAGCACTTGTCATTTATTTGCTCTGCCGGAGCGAGAGGCTTGGGAAGTCTCCGAGACGAAGAGAGCAAACAGGAGCACAAACAGAGGCTCCACAAGCCGGCTCTGGGATGCTCCCTCCTCCCGGGATCCTCGCTCCCGGGGCCGTGCCCGAGAACAATGAGTGGTTCTCAGAGCTCTGTTTGGTCAGGGCTGAACTCTCTGTATCTTTGGGGTGGTTTCAGGTTGAAAGGCTGGGCCGTGCACCCTTCAGCCACTGGTTTCACTGGTTTGGTTCTCGGGAGGGTGCATGGACTGCAGGGCAGCTTTGGAGGGAAAAAGGGTGACACCTTGCTCAGGGGAAGAGGTTTTTGGGGAGATCAAGAACCTGGTGGGAGGTGGGTGTTGGAACAGCACCTTCACCCCAAAGTGTGGGACTGATGGAGACCAAGGCCAAGGTTGGAGTCAGGAATGACACACGGCAGGGCTGGGACGGAGGGATTTGCTCAAGGCCAGATCGCAGCTGCTCTCCCAGAACAGGAGGGGTGAGAAGAAGACGTGCACGTCCTGAGACCCCAGTGCCCCCAGTGCCCCCACTGGGAACGAGTCAGGGGAGGTTTGTGATGGAGCTCAGGGAAAGGTTCTTCCCCCCGAGGGTGCTGGGCACTGCCCAGGCTCCCCAGGGAATGGTCCCGGCCCCGAGGCTGCCAGAGCTTCAGGAGCGTTTGGGCAGCGCTGCCAGGGATGCCCAGGGTGGGGTTGTTGGGGTGTCTGTGCAGGGCCAGGGGCTGGGCTGGGGAGCCCTGTGGGATCCAGCTCAGGATATTCTGTGATCTCATAATTGTCACATATAATTTCCATTACCCGCATTCATCTTTTGCCTCTCCTTTTGCAGGTTTCCTGGCCCAGAGGTAGCTGCCAATTGAAGTCCCTCAGTCCCTTATATTTCAATATCTTCCTATCCTTTTTTTCCCTTCCTATCCTTTTTTCCCTTTTTTGGCCCAAGCCAATCATCCCAGGACAAGAAACATAGGAAAATTCTTCTCAACACAAATGGTTTCAGCAGCTCCCTTTGGCCAGAAGATGCTCTGAGACTGCTGTGGGTTTTTGTCTCCTCTTCAATAAATGATCAGAATCCCTTCATCCTGTGTCCAGTCATCACCAGCTGAGGGCCTTCCACCCAAATTTTAACTTCCCAGCTGGCCTTACATCCAATATCTCACTGAAAGTCCAGGATGAGTCACATTTACTGCTTCATTTATGGTGCAATC
The DNA here is from genome assembly GCA_013400235.1 of Oriolus oriolus. Classification (NCBI taxonomy): domain Eukaryota; kingdom Metazoa; phylum Chordata; class Aves; order Passeriformes; family Corvidae; genus Oriolus; species Oriolus oriolus. Next base: position 10,978 of record VXBT01007186.1, on the reverse strand, counting down.
AAAGGCTGGAGGAGAGGGAGCAGTGACTGCTTTGCCAGTGCATAAAATATCCCTCTTTCCTTTAGCCCTGGATTAGAAACCTCGGGATTGCCAGACAAGCAAATGGTGGGAAACTCTGTCATCTTGCATTTGGGTTTGTGGGGATCATGGGACAGGACAGCAGAACTGCCCTGAGGATGGAGAAGCTTGAAATGAGCAGGAGCAGCAGGAAAAGGGAATGCAGAGGCATCACCGCCGTGGAATGAAGTGGAGAAAGGGGATTTTGCCAAAAGGCAGCTCCACGGGAGGCAGGCAGAGCTTCCGTGCCCGTGTTGGGAGAATCCCGAGCTGCAGGAGCTCCAGCCCACACCACATCTGTTCCTGCCTTGTGGTGTCCTGGATACCTTTGTTCCTTCTGATTAATATTCTTTAATATCTTGAAAATATCTTCACTGAAAGGGTGGCCAGGCAGGGGGGAGAGGCTGCCCAGGGAAGTGGTGGAATCCCCATCCCTGGAAAAAACGAGAGGACGCGGCACTGGGTAGATTTGGCTGAAGGTTGGACCTGATGATCTTGGAGGTCATTTCCAACTTTAACCATTCCGTGTCTCTCTGGTATCAAACTTAGGGAATTTCCTTATCCAAAGAGGTCCGTTGAAAAGCAGGAATGAGGTCTGGATAAACCTCCCAAGCTGAGCCATTGGTTCCAGAGGGCTGGCACAGCACAAAGCTCCCAGTTTAGGTGACATGAAAGATTTCGGCTTGCCCGAGTCTGAATAATTGAGCTGACATGATCAGATCATCTTTTGATGGTCTAATTGAATTATGTGCATTTCTAAAAGCTTTTCTCAGCAGAGCTAATGAGTTTTATGTCTGTACTGAGCCAGGCAGAGCCAGCCAGGGTTCCAACCTGCCTGTAATGGATCTAAACAGGACAAGGGCTCAGCCAGGAATTCTAACCCCGATTATCAAAGGTTCATTTCAGTTCCTCCCTTCTGGTGACTGCTCAGAACCTTGTCCCAGCAGGATTCCCTGTGACTTCCTTGGGATGTGGGATATTATTTATCAGAGTGTTTCCTGGGCAGTCTGAAGAGCTGAAGAGGGAAGATGCCTTTGCTTTTATGGGACCCAGGCTGGTTTCCATTATCGCACGGGACGAGTTCCTAAGCTCACGTAACTAAAAGAAGGTCAATGAGATAAATGGAGGAAGATTTTTTACAACGGGAGTGGGCAGGCCCTGGCACAGGGTGCCCAGAGCAGCTGTGGCTGCCCCTGGATCCCTGGCAGTGCCCAAGGCCAGGCTGGATGGGGCTTAGAGCAGCCTGGGACAGTGGGAGGGGTCCCTGCCCATGGCAGGGGTGGATCTTTAAAAGTCTTTCAAAGACTCTCTCTCACCCAAACCATTCCGTAACTCTGTGGACATCGCAAGCTGAGCATCAACCCTACAAGAACAGATTCCTTTCCCTCACTTTCCTGATCTTGGACTAGAGGCAAAAGACTGGCTGGATGTAAAAAATGAGTTTATTCCATCAGGGAAAGTGTCCACAGAGAGGGCGAGGTGCCAGTTCCAGCACCTCCACCCGAACTTCAGCCCCAGGAGGAACGGAAAGTGTCGAAACCTTTGTGGTGGGGAGAAGTTTGCTCAGCCCAGAGTGCCAGCTGGGAAATCCACCCTGTGTTTGCCTTCGGATGAGCTTTGTGCCATCAATTGTTCTGGAAACAGGGACTTACAGCTATGGGAACCCCAAGGGTGTGAGAGGAGGCTCAGAGGTTCCTGCTCCACCTCACTCACCTTCCATCCTGATGGGCGCTGTCCCTTTGGCCGCCCAAATCTCTGCTGGTGGAGGCTGTGAGTCGTGTGAAGCTTCAGCTGTGAGGGGAGAGCAGGCACAGGTTCCTCCAGGGTTACTGCAGAGTTACTACTGCCACACACAGCCCTGCCTGTGCCTGCCTCGCTGTCACTGTCCCTGCACCTCTGGCTGCTGCAAACCCAGCCCAGCCACAGCCTGGCCACGATGGGAACAGCGCTGGAATCAAAGCCAACGGTCAGGGAATTTCAGAGGATCCTGGAATGGTTTGGTGGGAAGGGACCTTAAATCCCATCCCATCTCACCCCTGCCATGGCAGAGACACCTCCCACTGTCCCAGGCTGCTCCCAGCCCCGTCCAGCCTGGCCTTGGGCACTGCCAGGGATCCAGGGGCAGCCACAGCTGCTCTGGGCACCCTGTGCCAGGGCCTGCCCACCCTCCCAGGGAACAATTCCTGCCCAATATCCCATCCAGCCCTGCCCTCTGGCAGTGGGAGCCATTCCCTGTGTCCTGTCCCTCCATCCCTTGTCCCCAGTCCCTCTCCAGCTCTCCTGGAGCCCCTTTAGGCCCTGCAAGGGGCTCTGAGCTCTCCCTGGAGCCTTCTCCTCTCCAGGTGAGCACCCCCAGCTCTCCCAGCCTGGCTCCAGAGCAGGGGGGCTCCAGCCCTGGAGCAGCTCCGGGGCCTCCTCTGGACTGGCTCCAGCAGCTCCACGTCCTTCTCGTGCTGGAGGCCCCAGAGCTGGGGCAGCACTGGGGGGTCCCCTGGCAGCAGAGCAGAGGGACAGAATCCCCTCCCCGGACACTCCAGCCCAGCACAGGGGGAGGTTCTGGGCTGCCAACACCCGGCCAAGACACCTCAAGCTTCTTGTCCACCCCCACCCCAAGTCCTGCCCCCCAGGGCTGTGATTTCCCTGCTGCCAGATCTTTCCCTCCTTGTTCCTGGTGCTGGAGCATCCCACAGTAAACTGGGACCAGCACGAGGATCAGGCGTGCAGAGTTCATGGAACATCTGACACATCCCCTGAAAATGTGGGGAATTATCCCCTCTGCCCCTCCAGAGAGCTCTGCTGCCTCAGAAGGGAGAGATCCAGCTGGAATTTTTAAAATCTCTTGTTTACAGTATCAATGTAATCAAGACAGGACCCGTTCCCAGACTTGTTCCTTTATTGCAGAACCAAGAAGTTTTCCTTGGTTTTTTTTTTCTTTCTAGGAACAAAGTCAGCCTTTGGAACACTCAATTTCAGCGTGAAGAGTCCAGACGGATCTTGACAAGAGCCTCGAAGGCTGTTGCAGTTTGTCACGGTTGTGATCTCGAGACAAGGATTTGACAGTGGATCAGTCTGGAATTCAACAGCACAGCAAACAACAAAACCCATCTCCAGAAAACGACACCCTGAGGTAAATGGAGGCTTTTCTTTCAGGGGGAAAAAAAAAAGCCTGGACAGGAAAGGTGAACCTTATCAGCTCGTGCAGGAGAAATCACGTTTGCATGAAATTCCTGCTGAAATTCTCCTGAGGTATCACACTCCTAAAAAGACCTGTCATTCCCAGGCACTCCACAGGGATTAGCAGCTTCATGGGAAGGAGCCAGCGTGATTCTTGAGGTTTGAAGATCAACAGTGAACGAGTAAATAAAAGCAGATAAATTTATGTTCTCTGAGCAGAGTGTGCTCCTGCGTTTACAGCCACTTGCTTCCGTGTGGGCAGAGGCTGATGCCTGAAAGGCCAAACTTGGAAACAGAGACTGGACAGGAGTAAGGGAATAAAGGTGGATATTTATTGGAAAGGCCTTCAGAGGCACACCCTGGGCAGGCCAAAGGCTGCACCCGAGATGGACCCCGAGTCACGAGTTCTTCACACTGTTACAGGTTTGGTCCATTTGCAGATCAGCATAAATTGGCCAATTAAACTTTAGCTAATGATGGAACTGCCCCTCAGCTCGCCCCCCCTTCTCAAGGTGCTGGGTTACACATTTTGGGCCTGGGACGGGCTGGGTGTCCTTGCAGAGCAGGCCTGGAGAGGCTTTGTTATGTCTGTGTGAGCATGAGAGAGCAGCAGCTGACAGAGTCACACACTGGGAACGCAGAGTTTGAGAAATAAAAGAGTTAAAACCTAAGGCATCAAGGCCACTGGATTTTTACAGACCAAGCCAGGTTTTCTCAAACTGGTCCAGGGGCTCAGGGGTTGAAAGGTCACCTGGGTGTACCCAAAGGGATGCTCCTGGTGTGCCCTCCCAGCACAGGGAGCCCCCAGACCTCTCTGTTCCCACCCCCAGCGGGAGGGGCTGTACCTGAACACGATTTCTCTCCTGCTTTGATCTGCCGGCAGCCCACGGTCAGAGCTGGGGGTCAGCACGGCCACGTGGGCCCAGGGCACCGATGAGCTGGAGCTTTCCTGACTCCTTTGACCTAAAAACCAATCTCTGCCTGTGTTCCCAAACCTTCTGGTCCTTCAGGATCCCTCCAGACTGGCTTTTACTCTTTTTTTCTGAGACCAAACCTTCCAAAGCCTTTCCCGTGTCGAGCCTGTTCTCCTGAACACCCCGACACCAAAGTTGTGGCTCATTCTGTAACTCCAGCTCTTCCTGCATGGCTCACACTCATTCCTTCTTCCTCTCTCATTCCTCACTCCTTCCCCAGGGACACTGCAGCTCTTTCCTGCTCCTCAGCACTGCCTTTCATCTCCTCCTGTTCCCTCTGGACCCCTCGCCTGCCCACGTCAGCAGGAACGCTGCAGCAAACAGCCAGTGCCCTCCAGGCCACGTCCATGAGCTGGAATCATCTCTCCAAAACTCGTGTCCTTGGGAAAAAACAGCTGAGTGGAGGTGTTGGCACGGAGGGGACGGAGCAGCCCCTCTCCATTTGCTGACTTGGCCCTCGCCTCGCCCTCCCCGGGGTGGGGACGCAGCGTGACAAAGGTGACAATGCAGGCGGGCCCTGCCTCAGTCAGCACTTTCAGAGAGGAGGTCACCTCTGCTCCAGCTCTGGGAGTCAGATGGTGTTTGTGCCACGTCCTTGGAGGGACCTGCAAGGAGGCTCAGGGCCTTGGAGAGCCGGGCTTTGGGAGCCAGGGGGACAAAGGGGCTGCTGGCAGCTGTCCTGTGTGCCAGGCCATGGGCACTGCACCTCTCCGGGCTGTCCTCCACAGCCTGGCTGGCTTGGTGACGCCTTTTCCTGGTCTTAAAATTAAGAGAGCTGAACACAGTTAAGAGGGAAAAAGGGTTTTACCTCGGTGTTTATTGAAGGACCCTCAGGTGCCCCGAAATGCACATCGAAATGCACCCCGAAATGCCCCCCAGAGAAATGGCCCCCCACAATGTGATGTGTGTGCAATTATAGGCCTTGCTAATTAGCACATCTATCAAAGATTGCCCAGGGAGGGACTCCAGGGAGACCCCTCAGCGAGGAACCTTCCCCTGGCTGGGCCTGGCTTTGTTTACAGAATGTGTTCTGGAGAGGCCCTCGGGGTCGGGGGTTTCCAGGGTGTTTGGGCTCTTGGCTTAACGGGATATTGGGTGTGAGGGAAGTGATCAAACTTAAAGAATTATAACTGAGAACACATAGAAGCTGTATAAGAGAGTGTATAAAAGGGGT
>VXBT01007184.1:33200-57734 GCA_013400235.1 Oriolus oriolus | reverse complement strand
ACCCAATTGTGTCTATTACAGGTGGGATAAGAGGAAGTCTTTGACAGAACATTTTAGGTCTTGAAAACCGTGTTGACTCCCTAGGTGCCTTACAGGAGACTCTGGGTGGCGATGCTGGGTTGGAGTCAGAAGAATGAATGAGAAATTCTTCAAAGCAAAAGAAAAGGGACAATACTGTGTCATTTCCAGGCATACCCTGTGCATTGTGTATTCCAACATCACGGCCATGTGTCACATTTAGCATTGCTTAGAACTTTAAGTCTTCCTCTAAGTCTTCCCTGGGAATGTGTCTTTCTTCACTGAACTGTTAAGAAGTACAAAGAAGCGAGAATGAACTCCAGCACCAATTTACTCATCATGGTTTCACCAAGGGAAGACCAAATTCCATGGCTGTGTTACATGCAGGCTTTATTCTGTGGATATTGAAAAGCTTTTAGCAGAGAAATTTTCTTAGCTCTCCCAGCATTTTGTAAAAATCCTGGTTTTCCTAAGTCTTGCTTTTCCTAGCACTTCATGAGAGCTTTCATGTTCCCAGGCAAACTATTTAAAAACAAAGCCAATGGTTTTTTGTAAACTAAATTTCCTATCTCACAGGTGCAAGCTATTGTAAAATTGTTTGATATGGCCTGGAGAAATATTTAGAAATAGGTGTCTGCTGGTTTAACCAATCACCCGTAGGGGTGGTGGATCAGAGATCCAATAACCTTTTCTATTCAAAGTAAACTTCAAACGAATTAACTCATATAAACCTGTCTGTATATTAATAAATAATTGCATTTTATTCTTGAACACCAAAAATCTATGTTGTGTTTTCTCTCTGTCTCTGCAACCACTGCGACATTATTCCAGTGTTGGTCCTATGTGTAAACACCAGCAGTTCTTTCTGGGATTCTTGCTAATTGATAGAAATAAAAGATGCAAGGGACCTCTTTTAGTGTTTTCCAGTGAACTGAGATTATTCTGTGTTATCTTCATAAATTTTAGCCTGTGCAAACATTAAAGTATATGTTCAGTGATATCAGAAGAGGAAAAAAATGATGAATCCAATTTGAAAGCAGCGTTTAAATTGCTGAATGATGAATACCTGGACTTTTCACAACTCTTTCCCTCCTCACAGACCTCAGTCCCAGAGCATTTCAGAAGGTGGGGTCAAAGTCCTCCCTAGGAGGGAACCTGAATTTCAAAACTGATAAAATCTTCACAAAAGCTGAATTTTTCCCTTTGCTGAAGGTTAATTATGGCCTTCCCTTTCCTTCTTTGCACACCCCAAGGCTTGGTGAGTTCCAGTGATCTCTGTGTGGCACTGGGAGGGTGCTGCCTGAAGTCCTGTCACACACAGGCCTTGCAGGGCACCAGATGTTCCAAAACAGACCCTAATTTTTTGCAGGCACACAGAGAACAGGTTGGTAACTTTCAGTATGGCTGATGGATACCGATAATACAATACCTGTGACTAACAGCCAAACCTGCAGGCACAGGAATCAGAACTAAATCTGTTGATATCTGCCCCAAGCCAGAGATGAATCTGCATTAACAGATTATTGTGTTTTAGACCCATTCGGGCCCTTGGTGGCAAATGCTCTGAAGGATTTAATTTTATCTGTACAAGCTAAGTCGTAGAGACATTCTGTGAAGTGAAGATGACCGAGACACAGGCCCAGATGAGTATTGCTGCCAGCCAGGAAGGGGGAAGTTGCTCATACTACAACTTCAGACATATTAAAAAACCCCCAAAGTTCATAAATTAAATTTCTAGGAAAGACTTGGGAATTAGTAAAAGGCACATTTGAGGTATTTTTTCTGAATTTGTGTTATTTTTTGGTAACTTTTCTCACTTAAGCTATAGCAGGATTTTATTTGGGGCTTTTAAAACCACAAGATCTTGCATTTGAGCTAAAGAACAAGTTTTTTTCCACTGAAGTTTTTATTGAACTAATTCATCTTTCATGTGTACCAACCTCCAGAGGGAAAATAAAATGTATAAACTTTTTCTCTGATAAAAATGACAACACTCAGAACTGATTTGGTTGATGATTTCTCTCTCCTAGCAGATTGTAGGCGATATTTTTTCTAAGATTTGATATATGTCAGTTAGAAGAAAGTTTATCTTTCTTATAGAGAATGAAATGCTGTGGAATGAAAAGCAAAGAAGCACAGTCCCACACTGTGGAATGAGGATGTTTGAAGCCGCATCAACAAAAATATCTGTTCACAAATTTGAGCTAGGAGTCTCCAAATGGGTGGGGAAATTGCTTGTCTTAAATGGTGGAAAATTATTACACAGTATTAAATGGAAAATTTAGGAACACACCACTGGGAGGGAGGCTTTTGGGTTTTTTTTTAAATTTTAAATTGGAGACAGGCACACCTAATATTAATACTGTCTGTTTGCAATTTGTAGTGATTTAATGGATCAGGAATGATCCAGAGCAGTGGCAAAAGGAGGGCTGTCTAATAACCTTAAAGCTGAGTCTTTCCAAAAATATGGAATAAAGATTTTATGACGAAACCGTGTGGGTATTGTCTGCTGAGCGTTGCACAGGAATCCATGGTTGTGCAGTTTGCCTGTAAAAGGGAGCATATGGTGGATTGCATTAGCCATGCACTAGCTTGGGCACTTGTTTTTGTGTTACTAATGCTAAATTTATAGAAAGTTACATAATTTTATGAAGATAAACAATTCCTACTGAGGATTGCCAACATTTTGCACGTGACAGGAGAGATAAGCCAAGCAGTAAGGGTAGAAATTAGTCCTTCTTCTGGCATATGGTGTCTGCCTGGGTAGAATTTCCTGAATAATCCATCAATTACCCATACCTGTCAAGCAGTCAGTGAAGAAGCTCATTTCATGAAGGTGAATAGCTAAAAGGTTTTTAACCACTGTAAAAATCATATCTGTTATAATTTCATGCAGTGTTTTTTATCTGAAGAGGAAAGAACTTCCTAAATCATAATAAATATTGGCTGTGGTCTGACCTGTAACATCTTTGTTATAAACAAATGATGAAACTTTCCTGTTTATTCTGTAATTTTTTGAGATTGTTATAATTTTGCACCAAATTTGAATTTTTTTTTCCAAAATGTTTCTAAAACTTACAAAAATGGGTACAACCATGAGCCAAAATGTGTCAAATCTCCTGGATTTTATTCCAATAGTTGCATGTATAGATTTCAGTCGCTACGATGTTTTCTCTTAGGAGGGGCTATTCTGGGATTCCTGTTGTTTTTAGTTTACATACTTCTGCCAGATGACTCATTTCACAATCTAACTTGTGTTTCCATTTTTACTCTGGTGATACTCATCCTAATTTTTTTCTGTACTCCTAATCAAAGAATGATTTCATTTAATCATGAAGACTAGCCTGAAGGAGAATTTCTTGCAGCTAAATTTAACTATCTACAAATTTCTGCAGGGAATGAGGAGAGTGAGTGGGCTTGGGAAATTGATTTAGTTGGTGTAGAGTGACAGTCTTTTGCCCCATAACAAGCAGTTTTGACCTTCTGGTTCAGCCATGCTTTTATACAGGTTTTATTTATCTTCTTTCCCTTTCTTTAGAAGGTGGATATTTAAACTCAAGTGCTGTAACACATTTCACTGACTGAAAAGTGCAGCGCATCAGTAAATAAGATGCAGCATTCCTTGACAGCCTGAGGTAGACCTGAGGGCCTTGCCAGCTATATCTCAGTAAATGTGTTAGGCAGAGACTGGGATTGGTTGAAGTGGTGGCCAGGGGCTGTTCATGTTTGATCATTACCCTGTGGTCTGTACCAGCTGCCTCTCAGAGCACTGCCTGGCCCTGGTTCTGGCATGACCCCACCATGGACCCAATCAAATGGCACTTTACCTGATGCCACCCTCTTTTTCTTCTGGTGGTGATGGAGAATTTATCCACATGGATGACAGTGGTGCTGTGCTGCTTGGCCTTAGGGTCACTGAATGTGTATTGGTCTGTTTTATTTATTCCTACCTATCTAGAAACTGGGATCTACTCTGTGTACATCTTGATTACAAAGGGAGAAAATCCTCAAGTCGGTGACACCACTTCTTCTGAATGATGGTGCCATAAAAGCAGGATTTCATTGCCCACTCGTCTCTGCTGAATGAATCCACGAAGAGCATTGAAATCAGTTTTGAGGCTGCTCTGTGGCATTAAAGATGTAAAAAAAAAGAATTTTAGTGTCGCTTGCAGATGATCACAGAACTGTGCAAAGGACCTCACGACATTATTCAACATTTCTTGTAATTTACATATGAAGACATCTACACCATCATCTGTGTTGTTACAGCATAGAATAGCAGCATTTCATCCTTGGTTCATTGCTTCAGCCTGCAAAAGAGACCCACAAGTCTCCCAAAACTCAGCCACATACACCATTCTCACACCTCAGGTAAGTCTGTTGGTACGATTTATCCTACTGAGCAAATACGTCTAACCATAAGTAGGTCAGGGAGGAATAACCAAGAGAGAAAAATATGCAGCTAACTGCACAAATTAATGGCTCAGATGTATGAGGAGTAGCACACATCAAGATAAGATGTCCTCAAGAGATGCTGGGGGAGAGTAGGAAGGAACAGATACACTCTGTACACTCATTCTGTTCCAGAGAAGACTAGTGTCAGAGAGAGGGAAATTCTGGAAATGTCTGTGAAACACATATCTGGGTGTTCCAGATTCAGTGAGAAATGGAATGTATTGCCTGGGAACAGAAAAGAAAGATTATCTGTCCTATCTTTCATTAATTAAGGACATTTAGATTAGCCTTTAGGAGAAATATTGCGTAGGATGGTTAAACTCACGGAAAGGTTTTAGGATGAGATAACAAATCTCATCCATCTGTCACAAATGATGTCAGCCTCATGAAACTGCCAGCTGCATGGCAGGGGTCTACATGGCTTCTTGATTTCTTCTTGACTTCTATGACTGTATGGTTCCATGGTTCTTCAAGTTGCTTTTAGACCATTTTTTCAGTGATTACCCTGTGGATGAAGGTGGAAGTGGCAAATTTGGTTCAACCCTCATCCTGGAGTGGTTGTTCTGAACACTGCTTTATAAAGGTAGAATCAAGAACAGGGGGCCACACAAAAAAGCAGTGCTGGTATTGAAAGGTCAAAACAGGAATTCAGACTACTGTAATTGCGTGGAAAGCAAAGCAGTTTGGAAAGGCAGAAGAATGTTAAAGCAAATGTTCTTAAACTTTTGCTTATAACCACCTCCAGTACTAGGACATTTCTCTGGCTTCCACTGATCATTTATTTTAAGTCCTGCTGCTCCCAGAAACTGAAGAAACGTGATTGCCACTGACATATAAATCAATAGCAGAGAGCAGAGCCATGTCAGAGAGCAGCTGGTAATATGGTTGAAACAAGCTTTGGATCAAGCTGCTCACAAGATGCAAAGGCCAACAAGTAGAGCAGATGCAAGCTGCAAAAAGCAGCTTAGAAACACTGCTCTTTTCACAGCCTTAAAACAGAACCTCCTTGGCAAAACGTCCCTTCAATCACATCTGATTCTGGTCTGAGGTCAGTGGGAAATGACAGGGATGATTATCAGAAGCCTCCAAGATGCAAGGATGAGCTGCAGTGACAAAAGGGGAAGAATTAATTGTGGATCCAACTCAAGTAGACTCAGAAAGGAGATCTTATTGAAGGAGCCTGTGTCTTACCATGCCAGAGATAAAGGCCCAGGAAGGCAGAGAGAAGATACACATGCTTTAGCAATGGTTTACAGGAAGGCTTAGACCTGAAATCTTAATGTTTCTAGACACATGTGTATGGGATTGGACAAGATGGGAGTGGTCAGTACATTATATGGCTCTGCCTGAATGTTTCTCCTTGATGGGTCTATGCAGAAGTGTGAAAAGTTATGTAATCTTTGTGGGGAGGGCTGGTTCTTTCGGTTGGCACGGCTACAAAATTGGGATTGGTAATGGGCCGATACAGTCAAAAAACAGAGACTGCTCCCAGAAGTATGATTATGTCATATTTTGGAAAGAAAGGAGATCCCATAAAAGAAGATTTTGAGATAACAATGTTAAATACACTATAACTAAAAAAAATTAATTGTTACCAAGCTTGCAGAGAGAGAGACCAACTTCCAGCCAGTTCACTGCCGTAATGCCATAACTCTATCAGAATATGCAACAGATGCATCTAGTGAGCTATTTTCTTTTCCTGTGAGTCTTTATTTATCCCGTTCCGAACACTGACATGGAAAGATCCTCTATCTGTATTGCCTGATCAAATCAGGGGAGACACAGCAAGGGGAGGGCAGTCTCTTCCATGGCAAAAAATGATATGTTCATAGAGTTAGGTCTGAACATAGCTGGTCCCTGGGCCAGACAGATGGAGCATTGGAAGGACAGGTGTGCTTCAAGATTACAGCTTGTCTTTAGAGAGCTGATGGGATCTACTGCTGTATCATGGCAAAGCAGGACTTGGTGGGCTCTGTGGTTCATTGTTGGGGTCTTTCTGTGGTTCACTGTTGGGGTCTTTCCGGCTTGGGAGAGAAGGCATAAATGAGATGAAAAGCCAGTGTGCCTTTCTTTGGTCTACACTGTGTGTTGCCCATGTCCAGGCAGACAGGGCAGGTAACTGCATCTAGATGGGAACCATCTGCAATGTGCCTTGCTTATGGTGAAGGACAAGGGTGGAGGAAAAGTTAATCCTCTCTTATCAGAAAGCTTTCTGTCTCCTTTTTATTGTCTGAACCATGCAAAGCTGTCAGAGAAAACAATCCATCATACAGGGCATCTCTTGTCAGGATCAAGTCGTGATGTCCAGAACTCCAGCAATGTTCACAGGGCTTGTGTCTGCTGCAAGTAACTCAGCTGATACGGGATTCAGACATTTGCGGCTCTCAGGAACCCTTCTTAGATGCTATGCAAGGAGCCACATCCAATGTATGTTCTGCATAGCATCCATAGCATCTTCCAGCAGTTTGCCACTGTCAGATTTGGGAATGTCCTGCTGTGCTGTGCTGTGCCTCCTGTGCAGCACTGGCAGGACCAGCCGTGGCCCTGCTGCCCAAAGCTCCCAGCCCCTGCCAAGGGGGGACAGCATGATGACATGCTCTTTTTGAAAGCCCTTCTGACAAAGAACCTGGTGGTACTCAGCACAGCTGTTTCCATCCTGGCATGACTCACTCTTAGTTAAAACATCATGATTCATGGAAGAGTTTTAACTTTGTGATTCATTCAGGTCCACTTTTTTTTGTTACTGCCCAAAAACATATAGTCAGTAGGTGACTTGCCTTATCCAAGAAAAACTAAAAATGAGCAAAAGTTAGCAGTTCTTCCAAGTGAAAATTAAGACCTTCCTTTCTTTTTCAGCGGTACGCAACCAGCACCAGGTTGAGAAAGATTAGAAGCACCAAAGCTCGGGATATTCACAAAGCAAATTCATTCACGCCTGAGCAATATAGCAGATTCATGAATATATGTTTTTATTATCAATATATTTAAACTGAAAAGAGCTGTCAATTCTCCCTGTTCTTTCTGATCCTTCTATACAAGATGTTTTTCTCTGCAGTTTCCATAGCTTGTCTTCTTAGAAATGTATAACATAAAAGTTTGTTATGTCTGCAGTATTAAACAAATCAGAAGTAGGAGCACTGAAGGGAATAGGTTTCTGGTCTTTCAGTCTCTTTTTGAAGGTTTTCATGCTCTCAGTTGTGCTGAATGCTGGATCAATTCTTTGCACCCTTCTACTGAAAAGGCAGAAAACTTCACCATGAAAGAGAGAATGGGATAAGGCAGAGGGAGGCAGAACTATTTTTAAATGGTAGAAACAGAAAACAATATTCATCTGCACAGGCATTAGCTATAGGTTGGATTGTAAGTTCTACTAGTTCCTTGGAAAAAGTACAGAGATAACCAAATTCATTACATCATAGATATACCATTTATTGTCAGATCCGCTGGCAATTCCACAGAGCTGGCTTCTGTCCTTGATGCTAAAGAAGTGCCCAAAGCCTGGGCCCATATGAATAAGCATTTTGTGTACTTCAAATTGCACTCATGTAAACCCATTCTTTGATTCTTGGAAATACAAATAACATCATTGCCTTTGCTGGAAAGCATTAGCCACTAGCAAAGGACTAGGGCCAAAATCATTCTTGGGTTGCATGTTCTTGACCACAAGGATTACACAAAGAATCAATCTGACCTTTCTTTTTGGTGATAAAGGAATCATAACCATGTGGGATTTGAGGGATCATGAAGGCAATGAATTTGTGTCCAGCTTCTAATCAGCCGATTTGTGCGTGTCACCAAATAACCTCTCTAATGCTTCCCTAATGCTCTGCAGCCACAGGCTTCCTATGAGGGAATCCCTCAGCTCCATCTCTCTGGGTTCTTGTGGAGGAAAGGGTCACTGTGATGGATGAGATTTACAGGGTTCATTTGTGGTTTGGCATGCCATGGATTGGTTCCAAGCCAGGGGCCTTGGCTCCCAGCGCTGAGGAATCTGTCTCTATTTCAGCTCCCATTGCAGTTACTCTGCTGCAGCCTCAGTGGGGACCTCCTGCCTGTGTGTGTTTGTGCCTGGAGTGAATCCTAAATCAAATCCAGATATTCCTTTTCTTGCTTCAGTGGGCTGGAGCTCCAGGGAAAGAAACAAGGTGCCTGAAACCATTGAATGTAGCATGCACTCCTAGTTTTCATTTTGGGCAAGAGCAGTCATGGTCAATCAGCTAAAGAGAAATTAAAAGTCAGTTTGATGTCCTGCAGAAATAATGAGGATAAACTTGCTTTTATACAAAATTTGTACAAGTGAACCACAAACCAAGGGGCTCACTGAGTCATCTTTCTGCAAAGAACAGGGTGCAACAGCAGGAACATCTCTCCTTATGTAAGTTGAGCTTGGCTTGCAGCCAAACAGAGAAGTGTAGACGTGTATTTAAAGCAAAGTCAGCTCTATCCAGACCTGAGCCTGGGGTCAGCTCAGACTGAGCAAGTTAGGAAAGAAGAGACTGGAAACTGGCAGTGAAGAGCTGCTGCACTTTGCCAAGCACTGTACATGGTATTAATGTGAATGTCCTGCCTCTTGCAAACCTGCACACAGAAGGGTCTGTCATGAACCAGAATGAGTTTCCTCTGAGACACTCGAAAAACAAGCCAAAAAGATACAATAACATTTCAATTTCTGATCCAGGCATTGGTGAACTTCCACGAAATCAATTAGATGCACAGATTGTGCAATCAGGTCTCTGTCCATAAGGATCTCTGTCAGTCCAGGACACCACAGTCATACAGTGTACACTAATGGCTTGAGCTTTCTATTTTCATGTTCCATGAAAATGTAATATGGTGGCTGATGCAAGCACCATATGAATATCCCTGTTAACTTCTTATCTTACTTAGAATTTAGTTAAAGTCTTTGCTGAACATGTAAATTAGTGAAAATTAATGAATTAAAAAGGCATGACACAAAATTCACTTTCAGGTAAAAAACTTGATGTAAAAGATTTAAAATAGCCCTCAAATGTCACAGGTACTGGTATATTATAGCACCCTCATCAGGAACAGGACCAAGTTTCCCTCTCTGTGATATCCCTACTGTATTCAGATCTGGAAGTCAATGAACAAGGCTCTCATCTTTCTAGAGGCAGGTGGATTCAGAGTTGAGTATGTGCCTGGCACCCACATCCCAGTAAGAAAAAACTGTTTCTGACAGGATGGAAGCATCTCCTATTGTCCTCTTTCCTGTGCTACAAGAAGGCTGGAGCAGAGCCAGGGAAAAAGTGTTGGGGTAGCTTGCTGAAAAATTCGTACAAATAACAGGTGTCAAACTGTGGTATGGAGAGAGTAATCTGAATCCAGGGAAGAGGCACAGTGTGCTCTTTGTGTGTGTCCACTTCCATCCCACCCAGGAGGAGAGACTGAGCCCTGCTCTGACTTTCACTGGTGCCAGTGTAAAACCAACAGTACACTTTCTTTTTTTTTTCCCATCCAGAGATGGACCTAGTTATTATATTGAGCTCAAATTACCACCAATTTGGAGCAGTACATTGTCTGACTTACCTGCTGCCTCACATTTGGCTCCCTCCACATTTTCCAAGCTGGGAAAACCAAGCATTTGAAGTTGAGCAAACTTTAGGACAGAGTCTCAGAAAGAAAATACTGAGCATGGGGCTCTTAGAAACTCCCCCATCAGTATAATCTGTTAGCATGTTGTTGATTTAGTTCTGATTAGTTGTTCTGATCATCAGGAAGACTGCTGAACACAGAGTTGCCCTCATGGAGAGAAAGGCAGACTCAGGATCCATAGATGGTCTGCCTGAGGATGGGTGGAAGGAGCTGAGCTCTCTGAAGGGGTATTTGGTATTTGCAGCACCTTGTGCTCTTTATTCTTGTGATAATCTTAGGCTGTCCTGGACTCTTTTAACTACACCTCCTATCATCTCTCAGGTTTTTTTGTCTTTTCACTTTCCCTCAAATTGCATTGAAAACACTAAAGAAAACAGTTCACTGTCAGATAGTTCCTCTCCTTCAGACAATTTCTGTTATCACAGTAATGAGACACAGATTTCCCAGGACCAGGGGAGAGTGGCTTTCCTCCACTCAAGTGACAGCACAGGTCTGGGTTTGCTAATAAGTGAACGATGTGATGGCAGGTGGCTCAAAGACCATCTGATAGCAGTAATCTCACCGGGGTAGGGGTGTGCAGTGTCACCCACTGGCTGTCACAAACAGAGCAGGGGAGCTCTGTGAGCCAAACAACCCTGCTTCATTCCCATGTTTGATGCTGCAGGTAAAGGTTCTTGATGGACTCATTCTTTATTTCATTCATAACCAAGGTGGCAGGTACTGCGACAATAGAAACAATGGAATAGATGTACACAAAGGCAGCTTTTGTGCTCAGAAGTACATGAAACTGCTGCTTTGCTTTGCCTCTGGTTCTTTGTTTTCATTAGGTGTTCTGTGGTTTTGGGAATGCTTCTTATGCACACTGGGGCAAAGGTATGCAGCTGTGAATTCAATGAGAGAGGAGTATTCAGGACTGATGCCTGAATATGCAGGTGACATTTACAGGCTCTGGCACCCAATTTAGCAAATACATGCACAAGTTAAATTTGCAATCCTATACTTAAACAATATTATAATTGTGCCTTTTAAAGGCATGTAAGTTGTTTATAGGTTTATCTGACTTTTTATTTTTTTAAGCAAAAGAGTATTTCCCATCTCCTCTAACCCAGCTGGAAAATGGATTGAGCAAATCTTGTTTAACTTTAAAAAAAAAAGGAAATAGGTGGTTGGTTGTAAACAATCATAAAACCTTCATCCTCTAGGTGAGCTTTGCTTTATTTTCAAGCACTGTGCAAATGGAACAGAGTTGCAGATTCAGATTAATATCGTCACAAAGAATTGTACATGCCTGATTTAGTGGGAGTATTTGTATGGCACAGGTATGAGAATCCAAAGGTATGGAATGAAATTTGAAACCTTAACTACACCTGTAACTATATCAGTACTCTGTAGCATCACCATGGCAACCCATGGATGCTACAGAGCTACAAACCCCACGATTGCAGTTACACATGCAAGAGCTATTGTTTCTCTTTTATTCCATTTGTGCATGTTTCAGTCAATCTCTGGAGCTAAGTAGGTCAAACCATACTCCACATGCTCAAGTTTGCCCACTCGGTGATCTCTCTTTGGGTGAAGAGATTCTGAGAGTGAGGCACATGCCAGATTTTTCTGCTTATTGCACTCCGGGCAAGTGTTTTACACATAATTGGGCATCAAATATGCATTGCTGGATATTCAAAAGTCCAAATTTTCCTCTAGAGTATCTTTGTGTTTCTAAAGCTTCATCAGGATGATCATTCTTAAATACCCAGTTCCCATACATATCTGCCAGGCCAGGAACTTGAATTGCATAAAATTTTGCTCATTCCTGGACATTAATCTTACAACTAGACTAATTTTTGCATTTGTCTTCTAAACTTATATTCATAGAGGCTGTCCTTTGAAGAGGAGGATGAATTAGAGATATGGCTGGGAAGGGGTCGCAGTTGCTGCTCCGAGATGCACTGAGGTGAATTCAGATATGGGATAGCCATCCCAAACCAGAAAGAATTAATTGTTCTGACAGAGTCCCCTCCATCACTGTGAGGAGGAGATTAAACCAGTAAGTAACACTGGTATCTTGATTTGTAGAGCATTAAAGGTGAGATGCACCTCACTTATAGGCCTGGTAGCATAGACTAGTTTAGGCTCACATGATCCAGACTGAAACACACCCCCATGGTTTGTATCACCGGGAATCCCTGATGGAAAGATGCTGTGATCAGAAAATGCAGCTTTCTGACATAATTTTCTACCTGCTCCTGCTGCTAGAGAAGGAGTCATGGATCTTTGATTCATATGCTGTCTAATGGTTAAGAAATATCTGTCTGTGGGGATGCCTTCATTCTATTCCAGCCAAGATAAGCACTTATACAATTGACAAAAAATATCAGGGATGGAGCTGAATGCTTTCAGGCTTTTAATAATCTTCACAGTTTGGCTTTCTAACAAGCAGTTATGTAATCTGTTATAATGAGAAGTATTAGTCCAAATATCTATTTAGGACCACTTAAACACTTAAATTTATATTCATGAGTGATAAAACAGACACACTGGGTGTTTCACATATATTTTTCGTTGGTATGGCTGTTAATCTGAGTTTCAGCACAGATCCAAAAGGAAGCTGTCTGGTTGTCCCTTCTCCCCTCCCCAGCAAGCCCCAAGTCTCAGAGAAGCAACAATCATCCAGTGCATGACAGTGGATGGATAATTGGGGCAGCTCCTTTCACACTTCCTACCGGCATTTTTGTTATCTTGCTGAAGCAGACTATGAAACGGATTCAGTAACCAGAGGACCTGAATCTGTCTTGTCAGCAGGGGATAAATGTGTGGCAGTGACAGCTTCTTGTGATGGTGATTAAGGCTGTCTGGCTGTCATAGTGCATTTGCATTGGTTGGTGTGACTATACAGGTCCAGAAAAGAGTGTGGCATCTCATTTTGTCTTCAGAGGCAATTCAACTCAAGTGCTACTGGGCCTGTTTGGTAAAACATACATCTCAGTTTATTCATGTATTATATAGATCACTAGGAGACTTTTCCTTGTAATGGCTTTGCCAGGGAGGGAATGCAATTTAGAAGGTCTCTAAGACTATTCCTGCCCTTTGTCAGATCGCAAAGCTTGGTTGTTGTTAACATCATGTCTTGTACATCCTGAGTGTTTTCCTGCCTTCAAATGAATTTGTAATCAGAAGTATTGAGAGAAGTTTCTGTTTCTCTGCAATGTGCTGAACTAGCTCAGCAATGACATCTGTGGGAAAGATGCCTTACAGGCTCTAACCCTACCCAGCCTTCATCCTTTAGCATTTTTGCTTCCCTGGAGGTAGCACCAGGTTAGCCTCTGTTTCTGTTTCCATCACTGGGGACTGCAAATGAGGAACATCTTATGTGGCCCTAAGACTGACTGAAGAGAACTGTGCACACTGCTGGATTCTCCAGAGCTCAGTTAGAAACCTGGGAAGGGCTTCAGCTCCTAGCTAATGAATTTAGATGCCTAAATTCACATGTCCATGTGAGTCAGACATTGCAGGTCGCATTACAGTCACGGGAGACTGAAGGCTTCATCCAGCTCTCGAAACTCCTGTGTGTCAGGTAACCACATGGGGCTGGTAGATCAATGGCTGATCTGTGCCCTTCTGGACCAACACCTGCAGTCCAGGTGGGACATGCTGGGCATCTCAAATGGCCCCAGCCCCTGCTGCAGCCACTGAATCACATCTCTAGAAGTGGACACATAAATAAAATGTCTAAGTTTTGGAGCTGAATTCCTCTACCTGGAGCAGTATTGACCACCATTCACACTGGATGCGGGGAGCGAACTGGAAACTTCTCAGATTTGCACTAAAGTTTGCAGAAGTTGATGCAGATTCATTAATGGCTTTTGGAATGTGTCCTTAAAGAAAAGTCATGTCTTAACGTGTGATTCATGAAAACAGCTTCAGCTTTTTTTTTCTTTTTCTTTTCACATTATTAAATGCACCTAGCTTACAGAGGAGAGAAACTAATGATGTTTCTTTTAATTAACAGTGGTATCAACTGGCTCTGGGAATCTTACTTTATTCTTTCCTTCCCACCTTATCACATTTTTCCACCAGATTCAGCACATACAAATGAGTACACAATGTGCTGGGTTTTTTTCTTTGATAAAAGTAGATGGATGTGGTGGAAGTGACTATAAACAAAATACACAGAACCATCCAGTCTGACCTCAACACAGAGCAAAGTTCTGAGAAAGGAAACTGGTCTCTTTCTAGGAAGGATGACCCAGCTGATCAGTAAAGGTGAGAAGGTAACTCACTCATTGCCCTCTCTGCTTCCAGAAGATGGATGGATAAACATTTATGATGACTTAAAAATTAGGATAAGAAGCCAATTTCTACTAGCAATGATAAGTTTTCATTAACAGCAAATGATTACTTAATTAGATGAGCACTGAAAATGAAAAATAAATGAGTAGCTACAGCTATGGGGAAAAAATATACATCCATTGTACTTGTTTATCATCCACACATTGTTCTTGCAAAGCACTGAACAATTACTTACGATTTTTTTCTACCCGTTTTTTTACTGATCCCATGCACAGAGATCAGCATCTAGGCCACTCTGCAGATGAGGCTAAGATTTTAATGGCTGGAATAAGGACACCAGTTTAAAATTTATTTTTGGCTGGAATTTTTTAGGTACCGTGCTGAGAATTTTTTGAAATGTCAGTGAATTGCTCACTGAAAATTCACCTTGACACTTCAGAGCAGACTACCCCCAAATTGTCACTGAACTTTAAAATGTCGCAATACCAGAATTATATGTTCTAAAAATAGAGACATGGCTTAAAGAGGAATTAAACTGACTTAGACAAGTTTAATTAATCACCATGCTTTGAGAAAAAAAGTAACCTGCTTTTCTGTTGAAGTGCAAAGACAGTCCAGACAGAGACTGGGTTGCACAAAGGCATTATCAGAAGACATCAGTGTGCTTAGCAAGAGCAAGCCCTGTTCTTTTCAGCTCCTGCTTTTGGAAGGCATGACAAGCCATTTCAATACAGCCCTTGTGACTTCAGCCTTCTGAGATCCACTACCAGCGAACACCTGCTTGGCTCAGTGGACTGAATCCATAGTCTGCCATGTCCTCATCATGTTCACACACACATTTACCTTCAACAGTCTGACCAAAGACAAGCACAGAACAGGTGACCTGGGACAGGAGAGAAAGGAGAAGCAGGTCCTTGGCCATGTTGTTGTGTGTTAATTGGTCAGAAGGTGAGGCTGGTGGCATTCATGAGGCAGAAATGAACAAGGGACAAAGTAGTTTGTCACCAGCCCCACTGCTACTCCTGACTGCACTCTGATGGACCCCAGACATGCAAGCTGCCTGGGGCTGTTAGTTGGGGATAGTGCCACTCTGAAGCTGGGGGTCTGTGCCCTGCTGCTGAAGGCACAGTGTCTGCCTGTGCATGGTCTCCTGGCTTGTGTCCCTCCTGGAGCAGCCCCGCTCCCACTGCTCCCTGGCATTAGGTAAAGTCAACACATCTCTCACTGTGGGTACCTGAGGATTTAAGAGCTCACCCACCACTGCCCTCAGTGCTGCCAAGAAACTGGGTGTTTTGGAGAGGGGCCAGAGCTGCCTTCTGGCAAGGAGGGAGCCACGAGTCTCACGAGCCCCTTCCCTGGGCAGCTCTCCAGATCCCCCAGGCACGCAGAGCCCTGCTTAGCTGTGCCCCAGTTTAGGCCAATTTGGAGTACACCGACCCATTTTGGCATCATGTAATGAATGCCAAAGCACTGAGAACCATTTTTTTTCCTCCTAAACTGATTGCATTTCCCCTGTCAATGCCAGCACAGTGGTGAAGTGTGTGCAGGTGTCTCCATTCCACAGGGAATACCAAGGTGTTCTGCTAACTCACCCTCTGCAAAAGGACTGTTAATACCAGCATATCTTTTTTCCAAAGAGAAAATAAAGAGCCTGATCCACCCCCACCTTCACCATATAAACAGAGACAGTCAGGCACAGTGAAGCTGCTTCTGCAGCAGGGCTGCCTCAGCCAGACCCCTTCCCCATTAGAGGGGTCACTCAGCCCTGCATGGATGTTGCTCACTGATGCCAGGAGCAGGTTCAGACCCCTCTGCTCTCCAATCTACCAGGTGGCACAGCCACACCCTTGAGCACTTCAGCTGCCCAAATGACTTGGGCAAGACTGTGTGTGCAGCCTGTGTGAGCGAGGGATTGCCCAAGCTCTTTGCCAGGCCAAGGCTATCAACCAAATCACAATCCCATCCTCCCCTTCCTAAGGTCAGGCAGAGATGCTCAGCTCAGAGTTTATTCTCCTAGCTGATCTATAATCCTCTGAAAACCAGAATTCCTAATAGGAAATCCAATAGCCCCTCAAGTCTGTCAGGGCAGTTGAGTGCTACTGTAATAAGGTAGAGTATATTCAATGTAAGGATAATGGGTAATGTGGGATTTATAACAAACCCATAACTCAATAGAAGGGGGTTCAGATGATATCATGAATCACAGCTGTGAGATGTGACTGATCGATGAGATCATTAGAAACCTGAGATTGAAGTACAGGTCTGGTAATTTATCACTCGACAGCCTCAGCATTTTCTATGATATTTGAGGAACACTTACCCATTTCCCTGCACTGTTTTTTTTCGGGTGCCTAATTATAAATAAGGGGCTGGAGATGCTTTTAATCAGTGGGCAGTCTAGTGCCACTGTCTTTCACTGTAATCAGAGTTGCAGGCATACAGTGAACTTCCCTTTTGAATTATTCAGGACATAGATCATTGCAGAATTACAGCATAGCTTTTTCTTTCTCAGTGTTCAACATAGCAGTGGAAAATTCCAGCGTAATAAGGCTGGAACATAAATTTCTTTCATAGTTAACATTTTATTGTACTAATTAAGAAGCAAAACAGAAAAAGATTCTACGTTCTATGTTATTGCTAATCATATTTTATATTAATTAATAAACATAGACCAGATAGTCTGAGGGATGAAATTTTTCAACACCTGTTTTTTCAGCTGGTTTAGTAGACTATACTTCCTTCTTTGTGCATGTTATCTGTCACATTTCTTGGATGTATGTTGCATATACATTGAAGCTGTCTGAGGCCGTAACAGTTTGATAAGGTAACAAGGCATTTGCTTTCTAGAAGATGAAAATTAACAGCCATAGGCAGACCGGCACAATTAATGGACTCCAGTTAATGTTCCAACTCTGACAGCTGCTTACCCAGAGCATTATACAGGAAAATGTCCAGGACGGCTGACATCTCTGAAAGCAGTCTCTGCAGTCTGTGGAAAGGGTAAGCAAATTGTGAATCCACCTGGGTGATATTTCTGGACCTGGCTCTAAGAAAATGCAAAACAGAGATGCCACTTGTACTTCACGTCTAATCAATTTGACACTCTCCTCCCTGTAATGGCTGGAGCACAGGGACATTCTGTCTTGCCTCTTCCTTGCTTCTTCCCACATGTTTCACTGCCAAAATCTCTGCAAAGCACATTCTCTGTACAATCATCATCCCTGCCTCTGGCACCCTATCTTCCACAGTCCTTTCAAGAGGGTTAAGACTGCTGGAGCTGTTGCAGATCTCTGTCTTCCACTGAGGTTTTGCTCCCTTGTAATGATCTTTTTCATGCAGTAGAGTGAGAGTGATGTGATTCCCTTAGCCTTCTCTTCAAAAGAAGAAACCACCAATTTTAATTTTTTTGTTGGTTTGCTTGCTTGTTTGTGGGGTTTTTATTTGGGTTTTTTGTTTGGTTTTATTTGTTTTTAAATTTGCCTGGTACTGTCAGGCAGAACTGATGGAAAAGCAGCATCCCCAGCTCTTTGGAAATTTCATCTAAAAAAAGTATTTCATCTGCATTAGGCTGGAGTGGGCAGCAAAGTTCAGAATTTTCTGTGAACTGGAAATTCTGAGGAAAATCTCACACCCGACACACCTGATTATTCTGTTTACAAACCAAAAGCTTTTCCTTGCAGCTTCACTGAAAAATTGACATTCTTGACAGTTCTGCCTGCATGGCTGCAAAGGTGCTGTCAGGAATGGTAATGTCACCGTGGGGTGGGCAGAAGGCTCAGGAGCTGGGATCCACTCACACCCTGCCCTGTGCTGCTCATCTGGGCACAGCCAGGGTACAAATGCTCCCTCCACATCAAGGGCTCAGCCATCTTCAGATACTGGGAGATCTCTCAGAATTAGCACTTCTCCCTTGTCCTGCTGAAGAGCCGAGTGACAATTCTTTACTTGAAACTCTGAAACTTCTTTTAATCATCTCCCACTGTATGGCAAAAGGATGAGCAGCAGTAGAGGCAGCATGTGCCTGCAAGCCAACAAATCCTTGCAAATTTACTTCCAGGGATGCCAGCTTGTACCTTATGTGGTCAGCAGTTTTGTGCATATTCATTTCTCCCCAATGTAAAACTTGTCTCTCAGCCAGAATCCTGTAAAAGAGATTATTCTGTTCTGTCACTGATGTGAATTGGCAGCATCAATGCACCAGTTTCAAGGTGGGCTGGTCTCTGTGAGGGTCTGTCATGGCTCTGTTGCTGCAGTCCCTTCTATGTTTTCATTAAGATAGCAGTTATTTTAACATTCTCCATCAGTCGTATTCCTAAATGCCTGATACCAGCCTTGTGGAAGGAACATAAGTCAAAACTTGCCCCACTTAGGTTTCTTCAGGACATTTCTGTTCTTTGTTCAGTTTACATGAGTATTTCACAAATATTAATGACTTAGTCTGTGTAAACCTTTCTGAAATATTAAGACACAATTCCCTCTGACAGTGAAAAAGCCCAGAGCACTGCAGGTAAAGGAACACAGGGTAATTTTGGTATACCCAGAGTGACATCTCTGATCCTTTTTTTTTCAGATCTTTTGCCTTTTCCCTTCTGTCTGTCTCTGAGCAGCACAGCTCCCACTGACACAAAACCTGCTCTACGTTTTCAGTTAAGCTGCAATTAATCCTCCCAAAACATTGCCTAGGCAAAATACCTCTTCCTATGCCGCTGAAAAGACATGGAAGTCAAATCCAGATCACTGGGGCAGTTTCTGGCATCCTCACCACTCTTCCCTTGTCTACGAACCTGAAATTCCTTCCCCCCATCCTTCCCTCTCACCAAAGGAGGCGATGCTGACAACAGGTCACTGCTGTCTGTGGGATCAGGGTCCTGCAGAGAGGTGATCCCTGCACTAAAGCCCATCTAGTGCATGTGTCAGCAGGGTGGGGAGCAATTTACAGCCACATAGGGCAGCTTCCTTCCATTTTATCCCCAACTTTCATGCACTGGTTTCATTAATGTTCTGTGTGTGCATGAATGAGTTAGGGAGAGACCTGGCACTGCTGAGCAGATGGTGCTGCTGTCCCTGATGAGACAAGGGCCATACCTGCCCCAGGAGAGCCAGGCATCCTTGCTTGCTCAGGAACCATGTTTCTCTATTGATGTGCTGGTGAAATGAACCATATTATATCTAACCACAACTGAAATAGAAAATCATAAATAAGAAGCCTCTCTAAACCACTCCTCATTTATTCTGGTGATATGGTGGGAAGGGGAGTTTTCCAGTTTTGGGGTTAAATTATTTGTTCTACTATATTCCGGTCTCCAAAGCTGAAGGGCTTTAGGCAGTGCTCATGTTACAGGCAGGGTGTTACAAAGCAGCTGCTGGGAGAGTTTCAGTTTTGGTGAGCACAGCTCCTGTTTCCTGTGATGTTGTCAGCTGCGTTAGCACAGGGCTGTGTTACAGACATGACTCCACGTTAACACAGTGATGTCCCAGCAAGGCCAAAGCCCTGATTTCCTCATCCCTACTCAGAGAGTGGCAGGAAACCTTCCTTCCCTACATTAATTGCTTACTTTGAAAGGCACGTAAAGGTGAGAGTGGGACTCCAGGCTGAGCTGAAAAATGAAGCTTTTTTTTTCTTTCTGCTAGCTCAGCCTGCCTTTTCATTTCAGGGGAGGTACTTGTAAATGAAGTTGATCACTGGATTCTGATCATGGTTCCTCAGAATAGCTCCCACAAAGAGTGGGACCTCTCCAGTGTCCTGTCCATGACAGGAAAAAATGCCAGAAAGGTGACTGCAGTAACCTCAGCATGGCTGTAGCCTGCTGGCAGCCAGAGGATTGCCACAATTTTTTTTGTTGTTGTTGTTGTTTTTCAGTTAAGGCATATTTTTAATGGGAAATAAACATGAACATTGTTTTGTGGTGAAGAAACCTCTGTGGTGCTTGCAAGGTTGTTCCAGTGGTAAATCATCTGAGCTACTGAAACACGATGAAGGTCTGATTTCCTAAGCACA
Source organism: Oriolus oriolus (assembly GCA_013400235.1). Taxonomy (NCBI): domain Eukaryota; kingdom Metazoa; phylum Chordata; class Aves; order Passeriformes; family Corvidae; genus Oriolus; species Oriolus oriolus. Next base: position 37,363 of record VXBT01007184.1, on the reverse strand, counting down.
AATGGATGTTGAAATCTCTGCTGTCTCCCCCAACATATTTTAAGACTCCCCAGGTTACTGGTGTTCAAGACCTCCTCATGCAGGAAAGAGTTCTCTTCATAATTTGCCTAGAGCTTATTTCAAAAAGGTTAGAGGAAATGCCATTGTCACCATTATCTGCTTCGCAACAAAAATTTCTCAGCATTCAGATCTCTGTAAATGCCTCTGCCTAAATAGATGTTAAGAACTTTAGCAAATTGTTCAGAAATTTTATACCTTTTTTTCCTTTAGAGTGAGGTTTCTAATAGCAACCTAATGGAGCTTGAAAATTTATTCCTTTTTTCTTCACACAAATAAGTCCATCCTTTATTAAAAATGTTTGTAATAATCACTTCTTGTCTATGCTTCCTTTGGCTGCTTTGTTTCCAGATACATTTGCAGCTTTGGGCATTTTTGTAAGGTTTTAGTGCAGTTTCTTTCTCAATGTATTTTGTTTTTCTCCCAAAGTGGAAAAAAACTGCAAATACACTTGGAGGAACAAAACCAAGAATGTTATGGGAAGAGATATTTGATTTTAGATGTTATGTCATATCAGATCATGTGGCATGATTGTGAAGCAGACATATTTTTCAGTACAATGTACAAACTTCAGAGGAATTCAGATAATTTGGGGATAGGGAAAAGTACCTTCACTAATTTGATGGCATTAATAAGATCCAACAGAATTATGGTGCTGAAAAACCCCACAAAAAACAAAACAAACCCAACACTCCTCACCCACAAAAACTCCACAAAATGAAAAATCCCCCCCAAATCACTCACCAAGCAAAAAAAAACCATAAAAAAGTAAACAAAAAATCCCAAAAGACCCACACCAAAACAGGAAAAAGAAGTGCTGATACTGTGTCAGACACTTGGAAGAAACTACCTGGAACATGTATTCTGAAGCTCACAGCCCAGGTTTCAGCATCAAGAAAGCATTAGACTAACATGGACTGGGTGGTGACAACCTAGACATGATAATTAGAGATCTGGAAAACACAGCTTACAAGGAAAAATTGAATAACAAACAGCTACTTGGCCTTGAAAGGGGAGCACTGGATGGACAATCTATAACAGTTTTCAAGTGTATAACAGGCCAGCCTGAAGAACAACCTGCTTGCTGACATGACGGGCATCCAGAGAAGGAACACCTATTGGAGTTAAACTCCAAACAAGGGAAATTTCCAGTGTTTAAGATTAGACTTAAAACTAAAAAAGACTCTTTAAAACTTTAAACCAGCACAATAAGTGAATCACAAAGTAGAAAACAGGTTGTCTAAAGAGTTCTGGTGTCTCAATCACGGGATGTTTTTTGGGGAAAAAAATGACAAATGTTTCTTGATTTATATATAATTACATATAATTAACCCTAAGCTGAAGCAAGACGATGGGTAAATTACATCTTTCCTCTTTTCATCTTTTAGGATTCAGAACAGAAGGGAGAGATTAATACTATTTGGGTTTTAATGGGTATTTTTATGCTGGGCTTTTAAGTGTAAGGTGGGAAGGAGACACTTTCTGAATCATTCTGACAAGCTGCATATTGCAAAGAGGACTGCAAGTACAAAGGAGATAAGCAAACTGAGCAAGCAGTTCATCACATGCAGGAACTGCAGCCAGTTTGGACATCAGCAGAAGCAATGTACCACTAGAAAATGGCTCTGTCATGGTATTTTGCAGAAATATATTTTTGTGGAGAAATTCCCTGACTCTCAAATGAATGCATTTTCCTAATCTTTCATGCTCTGTCCTGATTCTTTCAGAATAGAATAGTTTGGGGTTTTTTTTCACCTAAAAGTAACTGATTTAAAATATATATATATAATTAATTAAAATGGAAGAAATTATGTTTGGAACAAAGTATTTCAGGTTTTTTTGAAGAAAACATTTTTACCAGTTCTAAATATAAAATTTAGAAGAAGAAGCTTTGGATTCTGCCTCAGAAGAAAAATAAATGTCAGAATCATTTAACATCCTCTGGAATGGGTCGTCTAATTTCCTTCAAACTTCAATAAAAATGACCCTAGATTTTTAGTAAAATTAGGTCTTGTTTAAATCTACATTTGGGGAATCCCTCTTTGTTTTGGAGAGTATATATACATAAGAGGAGCTGAGCAGTGGCTGTTTGTCCATGTTCAGTTTATAGTTGTAATATTTTTGTTTTGTTTCCTTTTTGTTATGATTCAGGTTACCTTCAGTTTTTCTGAAGGTAAATTATGGCCTTTATAGTAATATCTCTCAAATACAACTTATGACAAAACTTATAGTAAGACAGAGATATGGTCCACTCCCCTGAAAAGCACAAAATATTTGAACAAAGGCAGTTTTATTTGGAGTATTAGAGTACTCATAATATTTATTTTCTTTTAGGGAGTTGCCTCATAATATATTAATATTTTCTCCTACTCATTCAAGTAAGGATGGATTTTTTAATAATAATGAGATATAATTTCAAACTCATTACTTCTTCCCTATTCAGAAATGCCTATCTTAATGTTTTTTTGCTAGGCATGCATTTGTTACTCTTCCTTAAAGTTTATCTGAAGTTTACAAAGGTAGCATCACAGTGATACTATTTGACTGTTCATTTTGACCTGGAAGAGCTAGGTAGAAGTGGCCACTTACCTTCTTTTTATTTAAAACTCTCTGTTGTAAATTCATTGTTTCTTGTTAGTACTGAAATAAGCTTTGAAAGAAAAAAGGCTTAGGATGAAATTTGAAAAAGTAATTTATCAAAGACATTGCCATCTACAGCAACCTAAAGAAATAAGCTGCCAACAAAATCTTGAACTAGTCAGTTTTATGAAAACTGGAAAATTTAAAGGCTTGAAATTCAAGTGTATGTGTCGCACGCAGACACGAAGGAACACATAGACACCAGCACTGAAAGAGAGAAAATGAGCAAAAGCCCTACCCCGGAGGGCCGTTCCTTTATTTTATACACTTTTAGAAAACTTCACGGATTGGAGAGTGACATTACCACCCCTCAACCACATAGGTCAAAGGAGAAATCAATCAAACTTCTCCGCCTTAGGAGAAAGAATGAAAACATTCGGCACGGTTAGCATAACATGGCTTATGTTTACAGAAAGTGTGTGAGAATTCTAACTACAGAATTAAAAACATTGAAAAACTGTGAACAGCAAGGCAACATGTATGTTTGAAAAATAAAGGGAATTTGCCTGCTATGCTTTGTCCTGTTTGTTGGACTTGGCCATGGATAGTGCATTACCCTGAATTCACTAGCTTTATCTGCAGTTCACGGATGTAAGTGAAGATTGAAGGCTCATACTCTCCTCCCCCTTCCAGACCTCATCCTGTAATTACTCTCATTTCCACTGAAGGTCTGGAACCACTGTGGACACTGAGATATGACCAAAGTAATGCAGTGGTTGGATTGTACCTCAGTGCAGCACCTAGAGTGATGTCCATGGTAAATACCATGGGGTTGAAATATGAGGTACGCACGACATTCCCTTGACAGCTAAATCCAAACTTCTAATTCAGAGAGCCCAAATGCTAATTCAAAATGCAGTGTCTTTCCTTTCCTCCAAACAGGCTGAATTGATACCACGAATCATCCCTATGTGTTTGCTGCCACGGGATCTCCATCCCCTGTCCCTGTGGTGGTGGCTGAGGGGCTGTGAGCATTCCTACAGGGACATTTCAGATGGGCTCTGGTGCTCTCAGCACAGCCTGGAGCAGCCTGAGGGACCTCACCCTCACACCATCCCTCAAACATTTGTGTGCCACCTCACTAGAGAGGTCCATCTCTAGTCAGCCTGATGTTATCCCTTTCCCCCTTCAAAACCAGATTGAAGTCCTTTTGCTCAGCCCTGCCCACTTGCGCTCTAAGTTCCTTTTCCCCCCTTGGTGTACCACATCTGTTCCAGTGGCCTGGTGTCATGTAGATAGACCCACGATGAAAGAAACCCAAATTCTACTGGTGACACCAGGCTCAGAGCCAAGAATTGATCTGCTGGTGTTGCGGCGCGTTCTTCCCTGCCCCGGCCGTCCGGCAGGGCGCTGACCCATCGCACTGCAACACGAGCCTTTCCCGCCTGTCCCGGCGAGGGTGTTCAGAGGCGGATCCCGGGGGGAGCACGCCGAGGAGGCAAAGGAGCGAGAGGGGACTTCGGCAT